>SNQJ01S0005233.1:115311-132333 GCA_010110895.2 Picea sitchensis
TTTCTTTTAAGTGATGAGCATGTACAACATATTCATTACCTTCTTTGGTTAAGTGACATTGATTATTTTCCCTATACAAGATTGCTTTGTGATCATACAAATAAGGCCTTCCTAAGACCATTCCACATTCATTGAGTGGCACCGCATCACACGTTACCCCATCCACAAACTTTGATGAAATTACTAACTTTAAAGTGCATTTGTTTGTTATGTGCAATTTATGATTGTTGCTTATCCATTTAAGTGAGTGAGGTTTATGATGCATCTGAGTGTTTAATCCCAATTTTTTAACCACTTCCTCTGAAATCAAGTTAGATTGAGATCCACTATCTATTAATGTGTCGACCTTAGTATTCCTCAATAAGACCCTTATGTGAAACAATTTACGTCTAAATCATATCCATCACCAATTTTACTTGTCAAACCAGCCACTATGATTTTATACTCATCACCCGACTTTGATCCAAAATTTGTTGGTCGTGTTGCTGTTGCAGTTGTTTGCCTCCCTTTCCTCTCTTTGAACCACTTTGGTCTCTTCTCGGTATGCAATTTCCAGAAATGGTCATCATCATGCCCTTCTTTCTTGTAATGTTTGCAAGAGAGTTTCTCTTCATTTCTTGTCACTGAATTTTCTTTCTTTCCATTCCACTTCCTTTTTTCCTCTTGTATTGAAGATGATTCCCCTGATACACCAACTCCTGTTTTCCCTGCCTCAATGTATGTTTCTTGAATAGAAACCTCGTCAATATTAATACGTCCAAACATAAATACAGTGTTGCGAATGTGCATAGGTAAACCTCCTATATACTTTATACGAGTTTCTTGGGTATGTAAAGGAATGTCTAACATCAATGCCATATTATGAAATTCGTTTATGTATTATTACATTGTTTGTCCCTTTCTTAGTTTAAGACATTGACATTCAATTAAAGCCTTCTATTTATAACCCAAAGGATATATTTTTTTTAAGTGCAGAAACAAAATTTGCCATGATGGAAATACATTACCCACTTGTTGTGTGCCATTTTGCAACTTTATTTTCCACCATATGAGTGATGTGCCTGCAAGTCGAAGCGATTCCAATTTGATTTGAGTTTCCTCATCTTTGATTTGTTGCACACTACAATAAACTTCCATCTGTATAACCTAGTTATCAAGCCTCTTTGCATTGACTTCACCATCATACATAGGTAATTCAAACTTCAAATCAAGCTTAAGTAAAGGCATATCATGTTTGTGTTTATGGGAATGTTTTATTACGGTGGATTTGGAACTTGTACTTGAAGAAGAAGAAGTTGATGGAGAAGAAGGAGGTGAAGGAGGAGGTTTAGGAGGATCCTCTCCTTCTTCACTTTTGGCCTTCGAAGATTCACCTAGAATCTGTCTCTTCTGCTCCAAGTAATCATCATATATAACCGTCATCATCTCTGACATGGCAATGAAGGTCTTTCAAAACTCTATCTCATCATGAGAAAGTTCCTCTTCCGATGCCATCTTCTCACTTTGAGAAGTTCTATTTCTTGAACCAATCTCAGGATTCTCTTCAACAAGCTCATCTTCACCACGATTCAAATTTTCCCTGGTAATCATGCAAACTCAAAAACCAACCGTCAACCTACTCTGATACCACTTGATCAAAAACTAATCTTTTAAGACTATGGTTAAGTTTTAAAGCATGAGTTCATTAACCATTTAGGAATTGAAGAAAGAGGAAGAAATTAATGATATACACTGGCATCCATAATAAGAAATGTAGATCTGAAAATAAGCACCATGAATCAACAAACCATAAAAACAAAGTTGTTAACGGATTTTGACAAGATTGTCTATGTCTCTGGGCCTTTGCCTCAGTGGGTGAGGCTTTCTTATTTCTCTTAAAAGATTTAAAAGTACATCATAAAAGAGTCAAATGGATTAAAAATTGGTCTAGTTGTGTTTTTCTAGACCTAAAGAACCAAAAACAACTGACGGCACTGAAAATAGTTCAGTGAAGCTCTCGAAATTGGCCTACAAAGTTCCTCTCCTCAATGGCTTCCTAGCATAAAACTGACTTTATCTTCACAATTCTATAGAATTTCTCCTCTTTTGAACCTGTGTGGTCTGTCAAAAAAATCTAGTTTATATATATTTTGAGTTGGGGGTCTAAATCCAACTTCTCCCCAACTTCTTCGCCTTAGATTGGGCTCAGATCCCCTATAGAGGGCCAAAAATCCTCAAAAATCATTGAAAATCAGCTAAAAATCCACTAAAATAAGGTCAAAACCCAAAATTTGGTAAAATACTTGCTTAATCCCCCAATTAGGGCAGGCGCCCCCCTTCTATGGTTGTATGAGGGCCATGTGGCCTAGTGCTAAGGGGCACACCTCCCTTGGCTGGAAAATGTGCTTAAGTTTAAATTTATGAAAAGTGAGTTTTTTCTCTAAAGTAGTAATTCACCCTTTGTAGCTAGCTCATTGCGCTTAAGTCATTTGAAGAAGCAGGTCATGGGATCAAATCCCATGGAGTCCAACAATATAAATTTTACCTTTTTAAGGCCTTGACCATGGTGACATGTGGCACCCTTGGATTGGACCATGTGTCAACCCATGGTTGGCAAATCTTTTGCCACATGGACTATCAAAACTTTGACACTTGTAATCATGAACCCTTGCCACTTGTCATGACCTAGTGATGCCACGTGTCATCACCTGATGGCTTCCACTTGTCGAATTTAGAATCTTCCACGTGTCACATGTTGAATATGCAACGTCTCCCTTGACCAGTTGATTTTTTACCTTTTTGACCCAAACTTTAGATTCCGATAACTTTTTCATATGGACTCTATTTTTTTATCTGTTTACACCACCAAAAATATTACGACAAGCACTTCACGATCATGTCATTTTCTTGAGAATTTGAGAAATTTGATTTTTGAACCTTTCAAGATCAATTTGGATCAAATTACCATGGATTATCATTAGTTATATATGAGCTTTACTCAAGATGATCACACCTATACCCTCCAAGGAATACGAGTTGGCTCCCCATAAATTATTAGTTCTCACCAAATGGAGAATATCTTGAAGAAAGGACACCATGGTGTGATTTCTCAACTTAATGCTATCCAGGTACGTGATCAATCATTTCCAACATTGCATCTTGATCTGCAATTAGTATTGGACAAGCACCACGGGATATTTGAGACACCCACAGACTTATCCCCCTCCTAGGGTGAGCATGATCACAACATCCCTCTCCTTCCAGGCAGTCAAACCCCCAATGTACACCCCTACCGGTATCCATTTTATCAAAAAAAAGAAATAGAATTTAAATAGTGTAGGAATTATTGAAGGTTGGTGTAATTCACCCAAGTACCAACCCATATTCATCCCCTATTGTGATCATCTTAAAAAGGGAAGGTTCTTGGTGCATGTGTCCATATTTTCGCGGCCTTAATAAATTGACCATTAAGGATAAGTTCCCCATTCCTGTCATTGATGATATGTTGGATGAACTCCAATGTGCATGTTTCTTCACAAAATTAGATCTTCACTCAGGATATCACCATATTTGGATGAATTAAGAAGATATTACAAAGACCACTTTCTGAACTCATGAAGACCATTATGAATTCTTGGTAATGCATTTTGGACTTTGCAATGCCCCACCTACCTTCCAAAGTCTCATGAATAAACTCTTGAAGGCATACCTTTGGAAGTTTGTTTTGGTTTTCTTCGATGAAATCCTCATTTACATCCACACTTGGGATGCCCATCTACACCATGTGGACAAAGTACTCTGATTATTACAAAACAATCAATTGTTTGTCAAAAAGGCCAAGTGTTCTTTTGGGGCAAGCGAGGTCTACTAGTTGGGACACATTGTGGGTCGTGAGGGGGTAAGAGTGGACACCAAATAGATTCAATCTATGCAATATTGGTCGATATCCATGACCTTGAAATTCCTTCAAGGTTTCCTTGGCCTCACAGGATATTACATGAAATTTGTCCACCACTATGGAAAAATTTCCCAAGCATTAATGGACATTCTTAAGAAGAATGCATTTCATTGGACACGGGCAACAGAGAAGGCCTTCAAATATTTAAAGCAGGTCATGTGCACCACCCCTATCTTAGTAGCCCTTGATTTCAACAGAATTTTTTTTGTGGAATATGATGCTTCAGGAACTTGTATTGGCACACTTCTAACACAAGAAGGTAGATCGTTTACTTTCACTAGCTAGGATTTGAGTGGACACAATTTGGGAAAATCTACATATGAAAAGGAAATGATGGTCACTCTCCATGTTGTGCACACTTGGCGACCATATATATTGGGACTTCATTTTTAGATCAAAACATATCACCATAGTCTGAAGTATTTCCTAGAGCAAAGGTTATGCTCCCCAGAACATAACAAGTGGTTGACCAAAATGTTTGGTTATGGTTATGAGATCATATATAAAAAATGAAAATACAGTGTAGTGGGAGATGCATTGTCAATACAATATGAGGATTAAGGTTCCCTCTTCTTCTTATCATTACGAGTTCCCAATTGGATTGAATAAGTTGGACAAGAGTGGCTAACCCACCCAACCATCTCCGATAGGACCCTAACCTACCTCCCAACTACACTTTACAAGACAATATCCTCTGGTATAAGGAGCGTTTGGTTCTGTCTCTGACTTCAACACTCAAGCCCAAGATCTTAAATGAGTTACTTCTATGAGGGAAATATAAATTGCATACTCTATGAGTTGCTTCTATGAAAGTCTTTCTTTTTGGCGTGCTAAATTGTGAAAATTCAAGTAAGTTTGACAAATGAAGAGTTGTTAAAAGTTGGTTTGTAGTTTTTACATTCAAAGGAAAATGACAGAGTTGTTAGATCCAGAGTCAAAACAGATGGTAAATGTGATGATAAAAAGAGTGGGAAAGGAAAAGGAATCCCCCAACAAGCAAAATGACATTTCCTCCTGAACGATGGACTGATGATGGACTGATTTATGTCTAGTTTAATTAGGCAGTTATTCGCAAGACAAGATCACACATAGAATTCTATGAAACAAATTAAAGTTCAAGATGTTTTGTAGTCATTGGTATCCTCCAAGAAATTATTGGATCATATATGAAAGTAAGGAAAATGCAAGCAACTTAATTGTAAGTTAGATGGAACAAATCTTTCAAGAATTGCTTCCCAAAAAACAAGGCTCCAAATAAAAGTAATGGTTTTATTAAAAATAAGTTGATTAACCTACCACTTGGAAGTAGCCTTCAGTGTATCTACCCTTAACATAATCATGTGTACAAGCTAAGTAGAAACCAATTGAAAAAATGATGAACTTATCTCGATCTATCTACAAAAAAGTCGAACTGCGGGCAACTTTATAGGGAACATCAATTAAGATAATATTTCAGATGTCTTGTTACACTATGTTGTTTATAATTTCGTTCAGTGACATTATGGTATACTTTCATAAATACGCTTAACATATGTGATCGAAAGGCATATTATTTTAATTCACTTGCATTACTAGTATGTGAAAATCAACCCTAAGTTCCAGATAGTGATGCTAAACTAATTCCACCTTGCTATACTTYAGAGCTCAATGTGCTTCAAATTGAATGTTCCCAAACAAATGCTCCCAGAGATAATGATAGATGATTATATTAGTTGTTGTACCATATAGTTTAACMTCATCARTCCCTACATCCAAGAATATTAGTTGTTGTACCATATAGTTTAACCTCACCACTCYCTACATCCAACAATATTAGTTGTTGTACCATATAGTTTAACTTCATGTCCCCAACTCTAGTTCTTCAATTCAAGATTGAAGAGAAACATTTAAGCTACTTCCCTGAATGAAAGAAATGAGCCAAACTTATAAAATAGAGTGCAGTGAGAAGGTTGATGTCCCATCCTAAAACCCAATGGTAAGGATGACATACGTTAGAAAACATATTCAGGTAGCAAGGGATAAACTTTCAATATGTTAAATGATTTTTGTGATTTTTGTAAAATATTTAAAGAAAAAAAAATTAAATACTTTTATATATAAATTTAAAAAACATAACACATGTAAGCAAGTGTCACTCAAAAATAAAGAATAAAAAAGTTTCACTTAAAAATAAAGGCAAGTGGGATTCCTGACCAGTCTGCCCACCAAAGAGACGAGCACATGGAGAGGTTTCTAATGAGAGAAATTACAACTTCATTCAATCATTTTAGCGATTTCAAGATTAATGAGGTTCAATTGATGGGAAATTCGTCGTGATCATTTTATTACTTTTGGACCTCATATTTTGATCCCATCAATGGCATTGGATTTGTAAATAGGCCTATGATTGGGAGGAACATTCTCCATACGTAGCAAGTTGGTGATTTCTCAAAAGATTTAAGTGCTTTGTTATATTTACATGCTTAATTCCACTAAGCAAATTAAATATTTAATTTTTGTGTTTTCCTTTAGTTGTAATATGTTGTTAGATGCATGGGAAATTATAGGCCTACTTCTTTTGTTAACTTTATTTTAACTAGTTTAGTAGGCTAAAGGTACTTTACATAAGTTGTCATTTAATTTAGATTTACTTTAATAATATGGCATGTAAAACGTATTTTATAATTCAATTAAGAATAAAACGTAATTTAAATATTTAACATCATTTGTCCATAGTTCTTTTTATGGATTTTAATCATTGAAACAAAAAGATGGGTCTTAAAAAACCAAATTTGAATGTCCACTTCCTAGGGCCATAACTTTTGTGTATGAACTTTGTTTAAGCATAAGATATACTGCATTGAGAAAAGTAAGAAACAAAAGTGAAAATACTTGGTAAATTAAAATAAAAAAATCCTAACAAGATATGTTGTTTGATTAATGTTGTTAAAGAAATTATTATACTGAATGTCAATTTCCAAAATACAAAAAGTTTACATGTTAAAAGTTATGTTGATATAAGCATTGCATTTTTACTCCAATATAGTGGTGACTGCACCATCCACAAAATTAGGCCCATCAAGGAACCCATCTATGACACATGTATGTATCCATAAAAACTAGTGTATATAATATCAGATTGAAATTTTCATTTAATGTTTAATGATAATAATGTATTTTAATAATCATTTGATCTCATGTTTCCAGGGCATTGACATGGATGTTCAAGGTTTCCAAAGATCTAATATGGTTATGCAAACCAATGTCCCAAGAACTAGCAGAATTAGCATGGTTGTGCAAACCAATTTACCATGGTTTTGCAAACCAATGTCTAAAGAACCAGCTCCCAATTCCTTTTGCAATATTCAAATGAGTGGAACTTAAGGATTTATTAGCTCTTGCTTCTTTCTCCCAGAGAAATACTTCACGTCCTTGAACTAGAATATGGGAAGCCTGAACTACTTTTTGGACTGAAGTTGTTTCTTCAAATTCAACAAAACCGAAACACAATGCACCTCCTTGCCTTTTCCTAACTTGAACCCCACAAGATTTTATTGCTCCAAACTTCCTCAACTCTTCCTCAACTTGGGCAGGAGTAATATTCACAGGCAAGTTGTCGATAAAAATAGAGTACCCACTTCCTTCTGCAGTGCTTCTAGTTGAGTCTTGTGAGACTTCCCTCTGATGCATGGCATTATCATGAACCCCCTCAACAACATGAGCAGCATCCTCAACCACTATTGTGTATTCCTGCTCAATCACATCAGTCTCCACCACTGTTGTGGATTTCTGCTCAATCACATCATTCTCCACCATTGTTGTGTATTCCTGCTCAATCACACGATTTTGGGCTTCATCTTGAGCTACTGGTTCATAATTAACAACTGGCTCTGAGACGGGATTTGCTGTGGCTAGATCTTCTACAACATTTTTCTTTAATCTACAGTGATATGTCGTTCATCGCATAAATATATAGTTGGGGAAGCATAGACGTAGGGATTACAAGAGGTTTTTAAGCTCATATTGTTGGACACCCTTGTAACCCATGTTGGCATCCCTTCAATTGGTAGCACATCAACCAACACTTGTATATAGACTGTGCTAGTTATCCTAAAACCCTCCATCGATAAACCGATCAACCACATGACTTCTATAGTGCCACCAAGAACAACACTCGAGAATATACTCTCTAGTACCTGGGTAATTGAGTAGTATGACTAAGGGTGCGATCAAGCCTCCTTAGTTGGTTCCCTGAGATATTAGGTCGAGTATTATTTTTCGACTCGCACATATATCAAAGAGCTATAGCATAGGGAAAAACCTTGTCCATAGGCATTCTGCAAACCCTAAATAGTGGGGAACATACCAGACAAGGTACAAACAAGATTTTTTGGTCGTGCAACTTTGCCTCCTAAATTTTGGTTGTGAATTGAATACACATTTTTTACTTTTAAGAATTTGTGCATTTCGAAGATATAGAAGTATTCAAATCAGAATATAGCTCTACAGTAGGAAAAAAAAAGAGTATAGTGGTCCCATCGACACCCTTATTTGGGACCTTTGTCATTAGATTCCTCTCTCTGCCCTAATTGCAGTGGTGCCTATCACTTTTAATCGTATTTTTTCCATGGACCCGACCCCCCTTCTCAACACCCTCCTTTGGGACCTCTCCCATTGGATTCCTTTCTTTGTCTTGATTGTCGTGGTATATATCATTAATGGGGTATCTACTCTATGAGCATGTGACATAGCATGTTCATTCACGGGATATTAAAGAATACCCCTAATTTCACTAGATATTGAAAAATACCTCCCCAAATCCTTTTGTTTAAACCCCCTCCCAATACATTTTCTAATTAAAAAACCCCTATTTTTACTAGATAACCCTTATTTTTACCAAATACCCCTTTTTATACCCCACAATACCTATTAACTCCCCCCTTACCCTACATCCATCCCCCAATACCTACAATATATTGAATCTATTTTTCATAATTTAAAAACCCCCTTTATGAATGATCGTGATAAGAAATCAGTGAATAAGGTGAAGACCTCGTACTATCATTTTTAACCCTATTTTTTCCATGGAATAGACCCCCCTTCCCAACACCCTTATTTTCCACCTATCCCAACAGACTCTAGTTATCTTGTGTTGATCGATGAGGTATCATTCTACCTAAGCCTCCACAATGTCCCCTACCACCTGCACTCAAAACCTGGAAGAGTTGAACACTAAGGTAACCAACCTATCCGAGAATATGGAATCCCTCAACCTAAGCTTGAACTCCCTCACCCAGAACCTGAACTCCCTCACCCAACAAGTCCACAAACTTGTGATGCACATCAAGGGTAACCACTGGAAGTACCACATTGAAGTTACTCATTCTTCCCATTATGAGAATAATCATTTTTCCCATTCCCCTTGGGGTTCTCCAAATTCTTGGAATAAAGTGCCCAAAGTTGAGATGCATAAATTTGATGGATCAGATCCGGTCGGGTGGGTATCCCAAATGGAACACTACTTATCCCTCCATGATATTTGATATGATGAGACCAAACTCCATGTGGGGGTTCTTTACTTAGATCAAGAACGATGGAAATTGTACTGACAATTGCATAAGAAATGTTATCCAAGATAACCAAATTGGACTATGTTCACCAAAGTAGTTTGTGCCTGTTTTGATAGGGAATATCATTTTTGGGGATGACTCACCAAGATGAAACAAACAAGGTTAGTAGCATACTTCATCACCTCATTTGAAAAGTTGGATACCAGAATGAAGGACTTATCTATTGAGTTCTATCTTGAATGCTTCCTCAATGTCTTAAAGGACGCCATTCATGCTCATGTTTGCATGCACCATATTGTTACTTGGTTACAGGTGTGAAAATTAGCATTGGAGGATGAAACCATTCTTCATTCCCCACCCCTTCATTCTTCAGTTCCCAACAACCCTCGTCGAATGGTTACCCTTCCTTTGACCCAAACTTTGAAGGTCCAAAAGGTATCTCCTGCGGAAATGGTTGAACGTTGGAAGAAAGGACTTTGCTATTACTGTGATGAAAAGTATTCGCTAGGCCATAAATGTCATGAACAAAATTTCTTCTATATTGATGGGTAGACTTCCACCTTGATCGAGGAAAACCTATTTGGTGAGGCCCCGGACTCAAAGGACACAAAACCAACTTCCCTCGTCCAAGATCTAGTCACACCTCCTGTGGAACCAGAGGAACCTATCATATCTCTCTATGCCCTCGTGGGTATTTATGATCCACATAATTTAAAAATAAAGGGCCACATAAAACACAGGTCAATCAGGGTGTTGATTGATAGTGGTAGAACCCATAATTTTATTCATCGCAGGGTCATTGAGGATGTCAATTGCTTTGCTAGACCAATTTCTAATTTTCAAATTCTCATAGTTAATGGCGGTACAATGAAATGTGGGGGCTGTTGTGAGAATGTCAAACTCCAAATGGGAGATTATAACTTGAAAACTCACATGTTTTCCATTTCCATGGGTGGATTTGATATTGTCTTGGGTGTTGAATGGCTTTGCACTCTGGTACCGATTATGATCCGAAAATGATCCTTTAAGACTATGGTTAAGTTTTAAAGTATGAGTTCATTAACCATTTAGGAATTCAAGAAAGAGGAAGAAATTAATGATATAACATAGCAACTATAATAAGAAATGAAGATCTTAAAATAAGCATCAATAATCAACAAACCATAAAAACAAAGTTGTTAATGAAGTTTGGAAATATTTCCTACGTCTCTGGGCCTTTGTCTGAGTGGGTGAGCCTTTCTTATTTCTCATCAAAGATTCAAAATTACATCATTAAAGATTCAAATGGATTAAAAACTGGTCTAGTTGTTTTTTCCTAGACCTAACTAACCCAACACAACCGACGACACTGAAAATAGTTGAGTGAAGCTCCCATAATTGGCCCACAAATTTCCTCTCCTCAATGGCTTCCCTACATAAAACTAACTTTTACTTCACAATTCTATAGAATTTCTCCTCTTCTAAACCTGTGTGGACTATAAAAATCCTCTATTTCATATAGATTTTGATTTGGGGGTTGAAATCGAACTTATCCTCAAATTTTTGGCCTCACATTGGGCTCAAATCCCCTTTAGAGGGCCAAAAATCCTCAAAAATCACTAAAACGCAGCTAAAAATCCACTAAAATATGGTCAAAACCCAAAATTTGGAAAAATATCTACTTAAGACCCCAGTTAGGGCACATTCCCCCCTTCTGTGGTCATATGAGGGCCATGTGTCCTAGTTCTAAGGGGTGCACCTCCCTTAGCTGGAAAAGGTGCTTAAGTTTAAATTTATGAAAAGTGGGCTTTTTCTCTATAGTAGTAATTCACCTTTTGTGGCTAGCTCATTGTGCTTAAGTCATTTGAAGAGGCAAGTCATGGGATCGAATCCCATGGAGTCCAACAATATAAATTTTACCTTTTTAAGGCCTTGAACATGGTGACATGTGGCACCCTTGGATTGGACCATGTGTCAGCCCATGGTTGGCCAATCTAATTTTTCCACATGGACTATCAAAATTTTGACACTTGTCATCATGAACCCTTGCCATTTGTCATGACCTGGTGATACCACATGTCATCACCTGATGGCTTCCACTTGTTGAATTTAGAGGCTTCCACATGTCACATGATGAATATTCCATGTGTCCCTTGACCAATTGACTTTTTTACTGTTTGACCCAAACTTTAGATTGCAATAAATTTTGCATACAAACTCCATTTTTCGAWMCATTTGCTTCGCYAGAAATCTTACGATGGTGACTTCACGATCATGTYGTTTTCTTGAGCATTTGAGAAATTTAATTTTTRAACCTCTCAAGATYCAWTTGGATGACACCAACCCACTAAGACCTTTTGGTCCTCCAAAAGTAATTAACCAGACATCAAGTGAGGGATAGGCCACTCGACTTGTTCTCTGTCTTTAAACTTGATCTTATGCACTTGTCTCATCAATATCAATTGCAAAACAACCATGACAACTGACATCATATTGTTATCCACTTGTACTCTTTCACATATTACTAAATCCATTACCATCCATGTTGAAAACATTATCAACGACGACATAAAAACTATGACTGCAAATGAGCTAATATGTTTGTAGTACTTTCACGACATTAACTTATCTTGAAGCAAACTATGACTGAAATTCCATTCCACAACCATCTCATGTTCATGCTTAATATCAATTTCTTTATTTGGCACAATTATAGGTGTGTTTCTTGCATAAGCTACCTTCCTTAATTGTTCCATTCTTTGAAGAGATTGATTTTCTTTTAAGTGATGAGCATGTACAACATATTAATTGCCTTCTTTGGTTAAGTGATATTGATTATGTTCCCTATACAAGATTTATTTGTGATCATACAAATAAGGTCTTCCTAAGACCATTCCACATTCATTGAGTGGCACCACATCACATGTTACCTCATCGACAAACTTTGATGAAATTGCAAACTTCAAAGTGCATTGCTTTGTTATGTGCAATTTATGATTGTTTCTTATCCATTTAAGTGAGTTAGGTTTATGATGCATCTGAGTGTTTAGTCCCAATTTTTTAATGACTTCCTCTGAAATAAAGTTAGATTGAGATCCACTATCTATCAATGTGTCAACCTTAGTATGCCTCATTATGACCCTTATGTGAAACAATTTACTTCTAGAATCATATCCATCACCAATTTTACTTGTCAAACCAACCGCTATGATTTTAGACTCATCACTCGAATCTGATCCCAAATATGTTGGTTGTGTTGCTTCTATAGTTTTTTGCCTCCCTTTCCTCTCTTTGAACCACTTTGGTCTCTTCTCAGGATGCAATTGCCAACAATGGTCATCATCATGCCCTTATTTCTTGCAATACTTTCGAGAGAGTTTCTCTTCCTTTCTTGTCACTGAATTTGCTTTCTTTCCATTCCACTTCCTTTTGTCCTCTTTTGTTGAAGATGATTCCCTTGATACACCAAATCTTGTTTTCCGTGCCTCAATTTATGTTGCTTGAACATAAACCTTGTCAAGATCACTAGGTCCAAACATAAATACAGTCTTACGAATGTGCATAGGTAAACCTCCTATATACTTCATAAGAGTTTCTTGGGTATGTAAAGGAATGTCTAACATTAATGCCATCTTACGAACTTCATCTGTGTATTCTTGCACTGTTTGTCCCTTTCTTAGTTTAAGACATTTCCATTCAATTAAAGCCTTCTCTTTATAAACCAAAGGATAAAATTGTTTTTTAAGTGCAGAAACAAAACTTGACATGATGGAAATACATTACCCACTTGTTGCGTGTCATTTTGCAACTTGATTTTCCACCATATGAGTGATGTGCCTACAAGTCGAAGTGATGCCAATTTGATTTGAGATGCTTCATCTTTGATTTGTTGCACACTAGAATAAACTTCCATCTATTTGACCCAGTTATCAAGCCTCTTTGCATTAAATTCACCATCATACATAGGTAATTCAAACTTCACATCAAGCTTAAGTAAAGGCATATCAATTTTATGTTTATGGGAATGTTTTATTATGGTGGATTTGGAACTTGTACTTGAAGAAGAAGAAGTTGATAGAGAAGAAGGAGGTGAAGGAGGAGGTTTAGGAGGATCCTCTCCTTCTTCACTTTTGGCCTTTGAAGATTCACCTAGAATCGGTCTCTTCCACTCCAAGTAATCATCATATATAAGGTCTTTCAAAAGTCTATCTCGTCATGAGAAAGTCCCTCTTTCGATGCCATCTTCTCACTTTGATAAATTCTCTTTCTCGATCTAATCTCACGATTCTCTTCAACAAGTTCGCCTTCACCACGATTTAGATTTTCCCTTGTAATCATGCAAACTCAAAAACCAACTGTCAACCTGCTCTAATACCACTTGATCCAAAAATGATCTTTTAAGACTATGGTTAAGTTTTAAAGCATGAGTTCATTAACCATTCAGGAATTAAAGAAAGAGGAAGAAATTAATGATATAACATGGAATCCATAATAAGAAATGCATATCTGAAAATAAGCACCAAGAATCAGCAAACCATAACAACAAAGTTGTTAATGGATTTCGACAAGATTGTCTACGTCTCTGGGCCTTTGTCTCAGTGGGTGAGGCTTTCTTATTTCTCTTAAAAGCTTTAAAAGTACATCAGAAAAGTGTCAAATGGATTAAAAATTTGTCTAGTTGTGTTTTTCGAGACCTAAAGAACCCAACACCACTGACAACACTAAAAATAGTTGAGCGAATCTCTCGGAATTGGCCCACAAATTTCCTCTCCTCAATGGCTTCTCAGCATAAAATTGACTTTAGCTTCACAATTCTATAGAATTTCTCCTCTTTTGAACCTATGTGGTCTATCAAAAACCTCTGGTTTATATAGATTCTGAGTTGGGTGTCTAAATCCAACTTCTCCCCGACTTCCCGGCCTCAGATTGGGCTCAGATCCCCTTCAAAGGGCCAAAAATCCTCAAAAATCACTAAAAATCAGCTAAAAATCCACTAAAATAAGGTCAAAACACAAAATTTGCTAAAATACTTGCTTAAGCCCCCAGTTAGGGCGCATGCACCCCTTCTGTGGTTGTATGAGGGCCATGTAGCCTAGTGCTAAGGCGCACACCTCCCTTAGCTGGAAAAGGTGCTTAAGTTTAAATTTATGAAAAGTAAAGTTTTTTCTCTAAAGTAGTAATTCTCCATTTGTGGCTAGCTCATTGTGCTTAAGTCATTTGAAGAGGTAGGTCATGGGATCGAATCCCATGGAGTCCAAAAATATAAATTTTACCTTTTTAAGGCCTTGACCATGGTGACATGTGGCACCCTTAGATTGGAACATGTGTCAGCCCATGGTTGGCCAATCTTTTGCCACATGGACTATCAAAACTTTCACATTTTTCATCATGAACCCTTGCCACTTGTCATGACCTAGTGATACCACATGTCAGCACCTGATGGCTTCCACTTATCGAATTTAAAAGCTTCCACATTTCACATGTTGAATATGCAATGTGTCCCTTGACCAATTGAATTTTTACCTTTTTGAACCAAAGTTTAGATTCCAATAACTTTTGCATACAAATTCTGTTTTTCGATCTCTGTGCCACCAAAAATATTACGACAAGCACTTCATGATCATGTCATTTTCTTGATAATTTAAGAAATTTGATTTTTGAACCTTTCAAGATCAATTTGGATTAGATTACCATGGATTATCATTAGTTATATATGATATTTACTCAAGATGATCACACCTATTCCCTCCAAGGAATACAAGTTGGCTCCCCAAAAATTATTAGTTCTCACCAAATGGAGAAACTCCTGAAGAAAGAACACCATGGTGGGATTGCACAACTTCATCCAGGTATGTGATCAATCATTTCCAACATTACATCTTGATATGCAATTGGCCTTGGACAAGAACCACATGATATTTGAGACACCCATAGACTTATCCCCCTCCCAAGGTGAGCATGATCAGAACATCCCTCTCCTTCCAGGAAGTCAACCCCCCAATGTACTCCCCTACTGATATCTATTTTCTCAAAAAAATGAAATATAATTTAAATAGTGTAGGAATTACTGAAGGTCGGTGTAATTCACTCAAGTACCAACCCATATCCATCCCCTATTATGATTGTCTTAAAAAGGGAAGGTTCTTGGTGCATGTGTCCATATTTTTGCAGCCTTAATAAATTGACCACTAAGGATAAGTTTTCCATTCCTGTCATTGATGATATGTTGGATGAACTCCAAGGTGCATGTTTATTCACAAAATTAGATCTTCGCTCAAGATATCACCATATTTGGATGAATGAAGAAGATATTACAAAGACCACTTTCCGAACTCATGAAGGCCATTATGAATTCTTAGTAACATATTTTGGACTTTGCAATGCCCCATCTACCTTCCAAAGTCTCATGAATAAACTCTTGAAGGCATACCTTCGAAAGTTTGTTCTGGTTTTCTTCGACGACATCCTCATTTACATCACACTTGGGATGCCCATCTACACCATGTGGACAAAGTACTTTGATTATTACAGAACAATCAATTGTTTGTCAAAAAGGCCAAGTGTTCTTTTGGGGCAAGCGAGGTCTAATACTTAGGACACATTGTGGGACGTGAGGGGCTAAGAGTGGACACCAAATAGATTCAGGCTATGAAATATTGGTCGATATCCATGACCTTGAAATGACTTCGAGGTTTTCTAGGCCTCACAGGATATTACATGAAATTTTTCCACCACTATGGAAAAAGTTCTCAACCATTAAAGGACATTCTTAAGAAGAATGCATTTCATTGGACACAAGCAACAAAGCAGGCCTTCAAATATTTAAAGCAGGTCATGTGCTAACCCACCCAACATGTTCCTAATTGGATTGAATAATTTTGACAAGAGTGGCTAACCCATCCAACCATCTCCCAGGTAATTCAACAACTTCAAGAGGATCCTAACCTACCTCCCAACTACACTTTACAAGACAATATACTCTAAATTAAGGAACGCTTGGTTCTGTCTCTGACTTCAACATTCAAGCCCAAGATCTTAAATGAGTTACTTCTATGAGGGAAAGATAAATTGCATACTCTATGAGTTGCTTCTATGAAAGTCTCTCTTTTTGGCATGCTAAATTGTGACAATTGAAGTAAGTTTTACAAATGAAGAGTTGTTAAAATTTGGTTTGTAGTTTTTACATTCGAAGGAAAATGACAAAGTTCTTAGATGCAGAGTCAAAACAGATGGTAAATGTGATGATAACAAGAGTGGGAAAGGAAAAGGAATCCCTCAACAAGCAAAACGATGTTTCCTCTTGACCGGCGTGTGAGAGTACATGAGATGGACTAATTTATGGCTAGTTTAATTAGGTAGTTATTCGCAAGACAAGATCACACATAGAATTCTATGAAACAAATTAAAGTTCAATATGTTTTGTAGTCATTGGTATCCTCCAAGAAATTATTGGATCATATATGAAGGTAAGGAAAATGCAAGCAACTTAATTGTAAGTTAGATGGAACTAATCTTTCAAGAATTGCTTCCCAAAAAACAAGGCTCCAAATAAAAGTA
>SNQJ01S0005234.1:78750-89946 GCA_010110895.2 Picea sitchensis
TCCTTGTAAAATTTGTATAAGATATTTGGAGAATGATAATTTTGAGAATGATAATGATGAATTGATGATGGACATAACTACATTGTTGGTATGATTAGGCATAGTCGGTCAGAGCTCCTCTTGGTTTCGAGAATAGTTCATTCTCTACTAAATAGGGGCAACCACATGAAGGTGGAAGCTCTAATTATGCCCCCCCCTCACATAACTCTCAATTTCCCCATATTACCTAATTTGAAATTATAAAGAGCATGTATCATATACTATATTATACAAAATAAAAACATATAAAGATCATATAAAAGATATAAACACATACCTCTTCTTTTCAATAATTAAATATTAGTCATCTTCTTCTTCATCCAGTTCAACATCTGTATTGGGATATGGTTCAGAATCGTTATTGGTGAAAGGGTCATTCCTATTAACATCATCATCAACGTCATTTTCGCTACTATAGTTATCGATATCGCCAATGAGATTGTCGTCTCCTACATTTGGATCATGATCAACCTCTTCAACGTCTTCGTCTGACACATCGACTACATGAGCCACTTGCTCCTGATCTTCATAATCATGATATTCTTCCTCGTTATTATCTTCATCCTCGGCTACATGATTGTACTTTGCTGGTCTTCCTCTTGGATCATATCTAACAACATATGACCAACCTGCTTTACCAGGTACCCTTGAGTAAAATACTTGCTCACATTGAATTGGAAGAACATAAGCCTCTATACCTGTTTCAAATGCCCTTGTATTAACCATGGTAAATCCATTATTATGCTCAATAACAGTTCTTTCGGGATCACGTTCATGCATCTGTAGCCTATACCATTTAACCTCAAACAAAAATATTTTAGGGGAATTAAAATCACACTCAATTATATCCTCCAAATGGCCATAGTACCTATTCTCAGTTTCTTCTAGATTTATGTCACTTATAGAGGAATGTTGGTGACCTTAAACACTACAATTATTCCACAATTTGAGCTTTTCAACTTATCATCCAACATTTAGATATGAAATTTACGACCATTACACCACATAGCCTTGTGATGTTTCAACTGCAACATGGACAACAAATAAAAAATAAATTGTGAATTAATAATCCTCATATAGGACTTACTAAATATATATTTCAATAATTAAACAAATGAAATACATTGAAAAATTGGAAAAAAACTACGAAAATGTGGGTAACAAATTTAGCTTGCCTGTTTATCTTTTAAACCAAAGGATAAATCAAATTTCCTTGATGTAAGATCAAGAAATTGATCTCGATGATGATGCATTATTTTAATCATATTACTCACCCCTTCCCATGATAGCTTACTGAAGTATTCTTCAATATATTCTATCCAATGCTCCATCCAATCAAGGTTGTTTGCAATGTATAAGTGTAAAGTATCCCACTCTCGAGCAACTATATGATAGCATAACAATTTAATATCATTAATTAGTTATTTTTAATAAATAAACAATTTAATATATTTGTAATATATTAAATCTATGTCAACATCTAATAATTACCTTTCACAGCCCTCATTTTACCTTTCCCCAATAGGACCTCCCCTTCAAATTTGTTGATGGAGTCGAGATGCCAAATGCGAGGCACATTCATATTTTATGCTAGTTTAGGTAGATATTGACTAATATAAACCATGCATTGATATACCATATATCCCTCAACCATAGAACCCTTCAGACGTGCTCTTTATCTAACAAAAGCCTTCAGTAACTTCAACTGCCTCTCCACCATCCACATCGACCTTGTGTGGACTAGTCTACATAATTCAATCTCCTCAACTTGGTGTATGAGGTAGTGTTCTTGTGCATTGAAAAATGTTGGAGGTAGATATTGTTTCATTTGACACATTAGTAGGGGAATTTCTCTCTTCCAATACCTTATATCTTCTTTATGTATTTCTTTTGATGATATCCACCTACAAATGTCGATGCAATAAAATAATATCAAGGCATACATAAATTTGTAGTTAAAAGATAATGTGTCAATAAGTTCCAATACAAATCACATAAGAAGTACATTTTCCTTATAAAACAATACTTACCTCCTGTATTTTCCAAGTACATAAATAATTTTTTTTACGTTGTTATCAAAGTCATCTGGGAGAGATAAAGGTAGAGCCGATTGTAACAAAAAACAAATAATTATTATTTGTTTCCAAAAAATGCATACCAATAAGAAAATATATTATAGCCTACTAATTACCTTAATGAATGTATGCCAGTGATGTGTTTTAACCTCGCCAAAATCACCTTTTTTAGTTAATATATTTTGTATGTTCGACGAAAACCCCGTCGGGAACCGAATTTTTTGAATGACCTCTTTTGCAATATTTCTCTATTTCTCTGTCAATAACCAAGGAAGAATAGTATTTTTTTCACGACCATCGCCATTACAATTAATAATAACACTTTGCAAGGCATGATTATCTTCTCAGATGTCACAACAAATCTTTCCAATTCTCTCTTTGTCAGTCCTTCCATCCAATATTCTCCATAACAAATCTGTTATATTCTTTCTGATATGCATTATATCAAACAAATGAACTATTTGTAGTTGCTCGTAGTATGGCAATCTAGTGAATTGCATCGGGTAACTTTTCATTCCTCGTGGAAGCCCATTTGTGACTTAACGACATTCATGAAACATCAACAAATTGAAATTAACACTAATTAATTATGGGACAAAATGAAATTAATACTAATGAAATTAACCACAGATTTATATAATAGGTCATACATAAATAATTTGCATACCTTGACGATTTCTCATATATTCTAACTTCCATAGGCGAGGTGTCATTCTTCATGGTTTTTTTTCGTTTTCTTCTTTACCATTGAACTTTGCTTTGTCTGTAGTGTGATAAATATGGTTCTTAGCCAGAAAGTGCCTATACTCATCAAACACTTCCTTTTCTAAACTCCTTGAACAATGAGATTTTATCCTAGGACCACAAACTGGGCATGCAATTTTACCCTTTGTTTGAAGACCTAAAAGATATATGAATAAATGTAGCGTCAAATTAGAGTTACAATTTAAAATAATGCATGATTTTTTCAAAAAATATATAATATTAAATCACAAAAATAAAGTAACAATATACCACAAAAATGTGTTATCATATGTTCATATCTTTAACCTGGTACCTACCTGATTGGTTCAACCCACTGCATGATTAATTATACTTATCTAGATGTCGTGATATAAAGAAATATTTACCATGCACGAAACAAATAAATGAAATATTTTGTCATGCTTTAAAGCAAATAAAAGATAATTAAATACCTGGAACAATCATTCCCAACATTGTGTGCTCTCTCTTGATCGACATCCAAGGAGGAAGGTTATTGTTTATAACAAAAAGAGGCCATAGTGACTACGTATAACAGAGCTCTCCAAATGGATTGACACCATCAGCTGCCAACGAAAGTCTAACATTATGAGGTTCTTCTTTAAAAATTGACCACTTTTCTTCGATGTAGTTCAATGGAGAACCATCTATAGGCATTCAAAGAAAATTGTCTCAACTTCTATTCTTTGCATGGAAATTCATAAACAGTGTTATACTTTAGCACCTGAACAACCATTGGAAACATGGAATTATCGGAATATAACGAAGAACTTTGTGAAACACCTTTTTTGACACTTTATTGGTTCAATATCTACGTATTTGACATTGTGGGCATTCATTTTTTAATGCATATTGTCCATAATATATGATATGATCATTAGGACATGCATCAATAGCCTGATAGTCCATTCCAACTTCTTTCATAATCACGGATATTTCTCGAAATGTGTGTGGCAAAATATTTGACATCGGTAATAGAACATCACCTAAAAATATACAAAATTCCAAACAATAAGTCAATGCAAACAATATTAATCATCAATATATTATCCAATATACTAATTTACAAATTAGAAAACAATAGCAATATAGGAAAAAATTGAACCTTTTAAGTATTTGTGAACATGCAGAAATAAATAATTAACCAATTATATACCTTAGTATATGTGTGAGACAAGTGTTTGATAAACCATTCAAAAGCTTCAGGTTCACCAACAACAATATAGCAAATAAAATATTTGTTGTTGAGCCTTCATAAAGAGGTTGACATGACTTGTCAAGTAGAGGATCAACATCATGACTATCATCCTGGTTGTCCTCACCCATTAGAGCAAATGTGTCTTGGATCAATCTATGTATCTCATCTTTTTGATTTGAATCACTAACATTATCTCCATCCATATCATCATTAATAACTTGATCAACAGCTTCAATATTCTGATCTCAAAGTTCATCTCCATGTAAAGTAGTATTTCCGCTAGTACTTGGAAAATAACTCTCTGGAGGTCGACACTTTGGGGGCATCATCTATATATTTAAAAACAACATAGAAAATTTAGTGTGTATAGAAAATATAAAAATCATGATAAGAAATATTACTAAAACTCATGACATACTAATTATTATAGAGAATACATTAAATATTGAATCCTCTTACCAAGGGACAATATTTATAACCCCCTTCGGCGTGCCCCTTCTCCCTATAATGTATTTGGGATGTTGTTATTAAAAGTCTTCTATTTTGAAAGCCTCTGCAATCCTAACAAGGATAATAACATTTTCCATCGCCCCTTGCCTCTAATTCCGCTCTTAACCGAGCAAGCTTCTTGTCATTTTCATTCATTGTGACAAATCCTTGTCCCGATAAGTAATTGTCTTACCTACACCATACCAAACATTAAGTTGTCAATTTTTTATATTTTGGATACTCCTTTCGATTAAGATATGTTTATTTACAGTGACCTACATCTTTATAATAAGGTAAATATCTTTATAATAAGGTGATCATATGTGTAGAGGATCAACATCATGACGACATAGATAACATTTTTATAATAAGGTCATATGTGTACAAATGTTTTCTTTATATAATAACGACATATATACCTAACATAAGTTTAGGGTTAGTTTTTATGTATCTTATTACTCCTTGCTAAAGTAGGGAATATAGCAATCAATTACTATCATTTCACCGATCAAAGTTGAGCTTCAAGAGCAATTCCTTATCTTTATCAATGAAAAGAGAGAGAGATTATAACCACAATTGAAGGGAAAAGGGTATGTGGATTACATAAACCTAGAATATTATGGAATCCACATACCCTTTTCCATAGAATATACTAACTAGATCCAAAAACCAAAGACATGAAATATGGTACTACACATATTATAATATATTTTCAAGGAAAAAACAAGCTAAATGCAAATTGGACATTTGAAAAAAAAATTACAAGTTAAATGAGTACATCAATAAAAAATAACATACTAACCTTGCAAGTTCAAAATCCGAGCTATGTAGATTGAGAATTGGATTTGTTCAACTGGTGGGTGACGAGAAAAATAAACATCTCAAACAAAAGGCAAGAACAGTGTCGGAACTATAACAATTGTGTCGCAAAGTCTCTTAAAGTCATGTATATATAGATAAAATAGTCAACTAGCCATTAACATCGACCAATGAGATAGGCAAAATTTATGTCACTATTGCCACGAAAGTTTGTCGCTATAGTGACGAAAATCCAAACTATGTTAATTTAATATTTTTGTGGATATTGCAATGAACTTTTGTGGCAATATTGACAAAAATCTCACCATGTTTAAAAAAATGATGAAACTAGTGGAAGCGTGGAAAATGTTCGTGGAATAATCCACCCATATGTAGTAGTGGATGTTGATTGAATCCCATGGCCTTCAATCCCTCCATGTCTTGACCGTCTTATGGTTTTATTGATTTGTGATTATTTGTGGTTTATATTTTTTACTTCGTCCCCGACTCATCATCCCACGCTTGAGCATTCGGCCAGTAGCCTAGTCTACGGTCGTCACTTCAGTGTTAATAGACATATCGATCTAAATGCCCTACTTTTTTGTGCGTGGATGATGAGAAAAGGACGTTCCTCCCAGCCATATACCCCTTCTGATTGATCTTGTTTGATTGATGGTCTTGTTCTTTCTAGTGATGGATTCTCTGCATTAAATCACTTATCTCAACGTTTTCGGTTCTAGATATTCTCCGCATCCTACCCACAATGTCACCCAGCGAATCCCCTTAAATTTTATTGTTGGCCATGATTTTAATCCTTGGCTTTGTTGTAGAATGTTAGAAAGAAATTTCATGTATTAATGAACATCATATCATGGTTAGACATAGAATTAATACAAGATACCGAAATTAACGTGATAGTGATTTACATCTTACTTTACTGCGATTTAGACTACATTTAGATATGGTGTATTTTAAACAGTGTGCTCTCCTCGAATGACTACAACTCTATCATTAAGGGATCAATGTTATACATTTAAAGTTGTACATTGGCAGCACGGTCGAGGCATTGTTAAATAGATATTATGGGTCAGCATTGGAAGGCATTGTCATAGATTTTGTCAGCACTGTTGAAGGCGATTTTTCTAATAGCATTGTTGATTTCTCAGAGAGGCTACAGTTGATAACGACTTTATTGGACAACCACCATTTATATATATTTTTATGTAATAGTAAATGTTTGTATAATTTTGGTGGATCTTGTAATTGAAGGATTTGTTTTTCTTTTGCGGAGCCACATGTGCTTGATGTTGGCGTGGGTTGATGGATATCCATTTAGCCTTGATTTAGGCTAGGAAATGGTGGAGGAATTTGTCTCTAAAATTTGTTGCAATTACTAATTTCAAGACGGTACATCATAAATTGCAATTATAACAAATTCATATTTTTTATCTGAAAACTCCTATTGAAAATTTAGATTAGACACAACAATTTTAAATTATAAGATAGTGTTTCTTTTTCAATAGAGAGTGTTTTGTTTTAGTCTCAATTAATGACTACGATTTACAACAACGTTTTTTTTTTTTTTACCTTAATAAACGACATCGTTTATGGAAACCCCGATTTTTATCTCAAGGAACGATAGCGTTTTTGTTCTTCCTGTGTAACGATGGTGTCATTATCTTTGACTGTGTTTTACTTCCCACCATACCTCTACAATTTGTAACTGTTGTTCCACCATACCTCTACGATTTGTAACTGCCGTGACACCATACCACTATGATTTGTAACCAAGACTTTGGTGTGACACCTTATCTCTGCAATATTCCCTATGAAGGCCACATTACCTTCTCTGTAAATTTTCCCCATTCCGTTTTTAGTTGACAGTCAGTGCCTAAACTTGATTAAAGATGAATTATATTTTCAGTTGTAATTTATTTAGATTACCTTATGACTTATCAATCTACACACATCCGATTTATTTTGAGAGCCAATGTGTAATTACATCGTACTTATACAACAATGGTAATTTACATTTACCTTACACAAAAACTTCTTACCTTTTTAGACAACAAGATGTTGGATTCTGCGTTGATGACAATCAAATTAGCAATTTCTAGAGGACTAACTAAATGCTTCGACATTCTTACCCCTGAGTTTTCTTTTACCCAACAACATTTCAGATTGGTAGTATTGGTTGGGATAGATTCCCTCTATTTTAATTAGCAGTAATATTTTGTGCTAGGATATCGTTAACAATGGCATTGACTACATTATATGGCTCTGAAGGACATTAACTATGACTAGGCATTCGACATTAAATCTCATAAAAGGAATATAGCAACAAATTTCATTGAATGTATATGGCTCTAATTTCTCATTGAACGTATGGCAATGGCATTGTCAGTTCTTAGAAGATTATTTTTAATGTTGATAGACAACTGTCGTTTTGGTACGGTTAGTATAGATAGACAACATGTTGTCATTTAATGTGTTAATAAGTGTTTCATCATAGCATTATGCATTGATATGGTTAATGTTGTTATATGATGTCAATTTCTAGTTGATTGTAATTTGGAACTAATCTAGAATTGCCCAAATTAAATTGTAATTAATGATTAAATGAGATTGGTGAGTCTTGACAAAAATGTAAATTAAACTTGCTAAATTAGAGTGTAATTAATGTTAAATTAGATTTGTAATTATTAACATTAGACTTGATGAATGGGTTGGGTGTTTGATGAAGTCATGTATTGGCTTGTATCTTCCTAGTAGTCATCCTATGGTGTCTCGTCAACCTATTTTTGGGGTTGGGCGTGGTATTCTTATCATTATTAGGCCCCTAGCACATCAAATTTATCTAGAGTCTTCGGTCCAGATAGGATGTGTTGTGCCATGGTTATTGAAGCTTCTATCACTGTGGATGGCATGATTCCTGAAGAGGGAATTATGGTGCACCCTATTGGATAGCGACGAATGCTGGAGCCGGTGCGTTCTGTGTGAGTGTTGTCGAGTGATGTAAGTTTCCTTTGGCGCATCAGAGGATCACCTTCATGCATTGGGTTTGCACACCTTAAGGTTCTAGTCTTGTTCATCATTGGTCATTGTGTTGGGAAGGGGATGTTTTCCCTTAGCTTGTAGGCATGTCTTGTTGTGTCAGGTGGGTAGTCGTTCCTCCTTGTTGTTCTATGCATGTTTTTCCTAGTTTCCCTTGTGCCAGTGCGTGGAGTCATAGTTGTCTGTTGCCTGGACTGCGTGCTTGCGTTCATCGTATGTGGTGTAGTTAATTGTTGTCATCATCACCCTCTTGCCTCTTAACCCCCTCCAAAAAAAAATATTCCGCTTCGCGCGTAGACGTAACGATGGGGGAGTTACAACATTGCTTGCTCACTCTATTTCTTAAACCGTGCAAAATATGTGTCAAAAAGTAGATGTGAGAGCAAAATCCCTATTGCATAGATCTAAGGATAACATGATTTATGTTACCTTCTCCATATCTTACTTAAGAATCCCACCTAGGCATAAAAAATGTTTCTCCAATCATTAAGGTCATAAATGAAACATCTATTTTTTATTGGGCTTGTGATGAGGTGAAGAGAAAGAGATCTAAGGAGTATTTCAAATATTTGAAATTTAAAGTATCATTACGTTGATGTCAATGTTTCTAAAAACAATAAGGAGACTTATAAATAAAGATACATAAAAGTGGGGGAAGGGGAATAAGTAGGGTAAGGAATTGATGATGTATAAAATCGAATGAATAGGATCATAATTCTCATTATTATAATTTAAATTTTAGGTTTTTTGATGTCAACAAGGTATACTATGTGTAGGTTCATACATAAACTTAATCAATAACATACAAGTTATGACTAATATTCTTGTAGTTTTTTTATCCCAAGCAAAATCATTCACATAATTTTGTGTGAAATAAAGAAAAACTATGCATTATCTTTACATGATCTTGAAAAAAACTATACAAGATCAGTGAATTGTTGAGAGATTTACATTCAAGTATTAATTATGTGTTTTTTCCCCAAGTATGTATTGCAATAAAAATAATGTATTGAACAATAAACTAAGTGGTCAAGATATCAATGAATGCCCTCAAATAATAAAAAAATGTTAGATACCATGCTATGACAAAGTTAGATTTGTCAATATGTTAGATTCTTTTATAGAGATGGAATGTGTGAATATGAAGAAAGCGATATGGCCTCATTTCGTTGGGTTCAATTGATGTTTGTTATGTTCTCTTCAAAATTGTAATTGAACCACACATTTGTAGTTAATCTTGCTAATAAGTTTTCAATGCATTGCAATTTACACCCATAACCATGACTACATGTTTTTCTTTTTTGCAAGGCCAAGAGACTAGGAAAAGACAACAAAGGAAATGACATTATGGTGAGTGTGGGATCTAAACAAATTAGTATGGACATTAAATGTCATGCCAATTATCATGTTGACAAGGATAAAAAAAGAACATAACACATTAATTCAAGTGATGACTTAGAAAGATACAGTGTCCAAGATTCTCTTGGAAGGTTATATTAAGTAGCACAGAATATGTTGGATATGCCATAATTGTGATAGGATTATATAGAAATGAACTTTACAATGAATTTTATGTTGTATAAGGGTAGACCATATAAAGGAGTAGATGAGAGCCAACAAGAATATATATTATTTTAGTATTTAGAAGCCAAAGGTAAGTAATGCATGTTGAATCATGAATACGTGATTCATATCCATTTCACTGAGCATCCAAAGGTTGGAAATGAGATTAATGATTTGTTGAAAAATAGACCCTTCTTTTGAAATTTCATAATATTTGATGTCCTTCATAAATGACAAGTGATTTCAAAACATTACATATTTTGAAGGGTGTTTTATGAATTACTCTTGTAGGATGGGTTTGATTCCTTTGGAAGGTGGTAGAATGGTTCAATTTTGATCATCGCATATTACTACTTCAACTTTTCCAAGTAAATTTTTAGTGACTTGTATCTGTTACAATCCAAAATATAGTGTAAAAAATGTCGTGAATGTCAACTATGAAAATGAATTATTAATAGTAATTGTTAGAACATAGGGAAGAAGAACATAGTTCAATTAAAGGTTTTGACACTTTATTTATTGAAATTAAAGAGAATTTTCAAATGCCATGACCACCTATACAATAAGAGGTTTAATTCATCAATAAATAATAATACAGAAAAATAATTTAAATATTTAAAAAAAATACAAAAATTCAAGAGCATAATGTTAATCTTTGGAAAACCCCAGTATGAGACCCCTTGTTTATGGGACAAGGGACCCCCTCTGTGCAATGATTTTACTGCTAAAGTCTATGAAGGTTTACATACACTACCCCCTTTGGATTTGAACATATGACCTCTAACAAGAAAACACATGTTCTTAACCATTAGGCTCAATTATTACACTTGACTATTTGAGCTGCTCAAAGTTTTTTGATACCTCTAAAATAATATCGCCATTGTGATCATTAATTTGATTTGATTTGATTTGTAGGTATTTGAATTTCAATTTGGCTAACTATATTTGGGTAATACCTTGTTGAAAAGGTGTACTTATTTGATTAATTATCAATATTAATTGAATTTGCAAATATAAATTAAAATTAAAAATATTTTTATCTTAATTATAAAAATAGAATAATATTTATTTTAATATTAAATCTATTAAATATAGAAAATAATATTTTACTTTTAATAGATTTGAGATCAAAATTAGCCTAAATTTTAGTATAATGATTTATCCATATATATATATATATATATATATATATATATATATATATATATATATATATAT
>SNQJ01S0005234.1:99727-147141 GCA_010110895.2 Picea sitchensis
AATATTTTTATTTTAATTGATAAAAAATGATTAATATTTATTTTAAGATCAAATCTATTAAATGTAGAAAATATGCTTTTAGTTTTAATAGATTTGAGATCAGCAATGCCAAGCATAGGAGGAAGATAAATTTTACCTCATTGCTTAGCTTTTTGAATTTAAAAACAAAACATGTAACTTCTTTCGTCAACTACAAACTAGAGCAATGCCAAGCATAGGAGGAAGATAAACTTTACCTCATTGCTTAGCTTTATGAATTTAAAAACAAAACATGTTTAAAGACATTTAAAATTAAAAATTCTATGAGATGATAACTATTTATATTCTATATATATTTATTTATTTTATAAATTTATTTATATATTCAAATTTTATTTTACCGCTTATTAGCAATCAATTCATCGGAGCAATATGACTCAACCCATTCTCAATATTAAAAAGTTGATGTATCATGAAAGACTAACCAGTTACAAAGCTAATGTTCTATATTTTTGCGATAAATCAAAAGATCCATAAAAAACATGCTTAATTAAACATCTTTTAAAAATTAAATAGTTCAAACATGAAGACTCATGATTGTTAGCAACATCAACTCCAACCATACACAAGAATACACTCAAATAATTCTAAACTATTGAACCATTGCTATCTTTCACATACCTTTTAATTAATTCATGAAATAATGTTAAATATATTGAATAACATCTCTTTAAAAAAAATAGATCTTAAGAAATATCTAGATTTATCTACTAAGAAGAAATTTCTAGATGCAATGTCCATATCTAATTACTATTTGTCCATATCTAACTACTATTTGATCATGTCAATCTTAGGATGAATAAACAACAAATAACTCAACTAACTAGGTCAACGAGAGTAATTATATTATTCCAACACCCTTCCTTAATTATAATCGTTGATGTTTTAACAACTACAACACCTAGATTTTATCTATGAAATTTAAAAAATTCTCCTGTCAATGGCTTTGTGAATATATCATCTAATTGTATTTTTTCTTTACAAAATTCTAAATATATATCATTATTGTTTACAATTTCTCAAATAAAATCATATATTGTATCTATATGATTTCTTTTTTCGTTAAAAACATGATTCTTGGATAGAGATAGGGATGAATTATTGTCACAATAAACAGGAGTTGACCTTTCCTATCCTTGTAGAAGATCATCCAATACTTTACGTAACCAAGCTACTTGACAAGTTGTTGCTACTACTACTACATATTCAACTTTTGTTGTTGTGATCATCACAATGGGTTGCTTCTTGGATGCCAATGAAATCGTACCTAAACCAAGATGAAAGGCATACCTTGGAGTGTTATTTCTATCATCTAGTCCACCACTAAAGTCCCTATCAATATAGACGATCTAACAATTATTTTTAGTGCTTGAGTACAAAATAACATTTCTTGTTGCTCTTGCAATGTATCTCAAAATCCTTTTGCCAACTTGTCAATGCATTTAATTAGTTGTCTCCACAAACTTGGAAATCCTGATAACTGCAAACATAATGTCTAGTTTGTTGACAATGAGATACATGAGATTGCCAGCTAATATCTTGAACAATGTAGGATTTACATTTGAAACTTTATCTTCTTTTCCAAGTTTTGTTCCTATTTCTACTTAGGTTTTGCCTTGCAATTCATCATTTTAAATCTTTTTAGCATGTCCAATGCATATCTTATTTGAAATATAAAGATTCCATGATCTAATTGATTTACCTCTATGCCAAGGAATTACTTCATCAAGCCCAAACCTGTCATTTCAATTTTCTATTTCATTATGGATCTAAACTGATCTACTGACATGTTTCTAATGAAAATCATGTTATAAACATATAAACAATCATTTAGAAATTTCCCATGTTGATTTTCCTTTGTATATAAAGTGGTTCACTATTTCTTTTGTTTAATCCATTGTTTATAAAATAAGAGTTTATCATGTTGTACCAAGATCTTGGAGCTTGCTTGAGCACATGTAGATCTTTTTTCAACCTATATATCTGTTATCTCATACCTTTGTGGTTGTTGGAAATAAACTTCTTCTTCTAGAATGTCATTTAAGAATGCATATTTCACATCCATTTAGTATAACTTTCACTTGTTTTGAGAAATTATTTCTAATACTTCTTTTCATGTATCTAATCTAGCCACTAGTGCAAAATTTTCTCCAAAATCAATTCCAAGTTACTGTGTAAACCCCTTTGCTACTAGTCTTTCCTTCTATCTTTCAACTTCATCCTTTTCATTAAATTTGGTTTTATAAAACCATTTCACACCAATACAATCTTTGTCTTGATCAAGGAAATGTACTAGATCCTATGTATCCTTCCTTTCTATGAAATGTATTTCTTCATCCATTACTTTGACCCAATGTTCTTCTTTAATCCATTCTTCAAAGAATGTAGGTTGACAAGATAACAATGAAAATTTTGGATGGTTATTGAATTCTTCATAAATTTCTTGGAGACTTCTAGTCTTTCTAGTGTTTGGGCCATAATCATTACTTGTCTGAGGGCTAGGAGTAGACTGACCTGCTGACCTTTGTGACTCACCTTGAATAGAATTTCTTGGATTCCTTGTTGGAGTACCCATGGAAATGTTAGGATATTTAAACACTTAAGAGTTAGTTAAGATCAACTTGGTCTAATGTGTCATTAGGTAAAAGTGTTTCTATTTAGTATGCATTAATATGAATTTGTTTTTAGGTAATCCGATGACCATGGCATGTTCCTGACATGGAGTGATCCAATGGTTAACATTATCGTCAATATTAACGGCTACATTGATCCATGGAATAACACATGATTGCTCCATGATGTTTAGTTAAATAACATGGAGGGTCATTTGTTGATGATCTATTGTGAGAAACTCTCTTGTAAATATTTCTATAATATTTTTCTTTTGCATTAATAAATTGCTCCAAGTGGCCATGTTGGTTGGGGTCGTGGATGTTTCCCCACATGGATTTTACCATGTAAAAACATTGGTGTGTTGATCTTTGAGCTGGTTGTTTGAGTGGTTAATGAAGGTTTTCATCCTTTATTGGAATACATGTGTTGTCAAACATGGTATCATATCACATTTGAAGACTCGCTCCTATTGTAGATCGAGATCGTGAATTTGTTTTTCCACATCTCTATTTTCTTCCATTTTTGTACATTTTTGGGATGAGAGGAGTATTCAATTGCATTTGGAGTGCTCATTTCATTTACAAAATCCTTTTTATTCACTCGAAAATGTTTATGTTTTCCCAAGATATGGCCATTTCAGTTAAATCCTAAGGTATAAATCCTGAATACACCATTTTAAATTTTTGCAAAGACAATGTTTTAGTTTTCTATTTTTTAACTCCAGGTTGATACTTTCTTCCATACGCATGGTCTCTTTTCCCTGTGCTTTGTGCGATATTGAAAAATCAGAAACAAACCAGAAAGTGTTTTGTTGTCTGTGTATGCTCTTTGTCATCTTCTCTATGTGACCTCGCTAAATAAAAAATAGAGGGAAAATTTTCATTTTCCTGGTAAGCTAACTCATATTTAACTCTTGTTGCCATTGAGAAGTGAATTCTTTTTATTTTTTGAAAATAATATTTTATGAGAAGATTCTCCACAATCGTCTTCCACAACAACAACAACAACACCCACAATCCTCCTTCTAAACAATATAATATGTTTTTCACTAGCTCACTTGGTTAAAAGTTACTTTATTAAGTAAGAGGTCTTTAGGTCACTTCTGTAATACCCCAAGGCTGATCCCCTTCTAAATTGTAATTTTTGCTTATAGGCTGGTGAGCTATGTGGTTATAAGCTGAGAGACTTATGTGTTTATTAGGTTGGTGAGCCAGATGCCAAGGTCAATGAGCCTGATTTTTGTATATGTAAGTACTTGCATTATTAATAAAATATAAACACTATTGCGTGTAGACCAACCACGAAGAAGATTTATGGGGGACTAAGCTTCATTAGATAGGGCAAGGGAGGGGTATAAGTATTTGGGCCTAGGGGATAAGCCAAGGGGATTACCTCTAAAGGAATAATATTTTCATATTAATTCCTGAAGGCTAAAGTGGACATTATATGTTTTTGATATCCTAAGTTCCTGGAAAGGGGACATGGGCTAAATGGAGCACATGCAGCTCTAGGAAGACACGTGTCGACCTGGGTGCATGCAGTTAAAACTGAAGCATCAGCTCATGTTGGGGGGATTCCCATTTTTCCATTGTCCCATCCTCCACCTGAGTTCGATGACCATCCTCCACCTAGACCCGTTTTGCCTATGTGTCTGACCTCTGCATACCCTCATGCATCTATGAAACCAGGAACCATCAAGCCATCCTGTGCTTCTTCCTGTAAAGCCAACACAGTTGTAGTACCCTGAGCTATGTTGTGACTTAGCGTTAGGTTGTTTCCTTTTTGGGTGTCCATACATGTTTTTCCTTGTTGTTGTTGTTGTTGCGGTCACCCGTACCTGGTGTAGCTGAGTTGAAGACTAGTTGAAGAGGCAGGTTGTTAGGCCTGTGAGAAACCCTCCTAGGTGAGAGAGTTTGTTGGGAAATGAGTTCTCATGGAAGGGAGTCTTGTAGCCACTACAATACTCTGAGACTTCTGGTCCCACCTGTTGATGAAGCCCAAGGTAAGGGAGTGTTACTAGTTGATGAAATTGTATCAGTGAAGGTGTATCCTCCTAGGGTGGAGCAGGTGGGTGGGGAATGAGGTTCTGTGGGTTGTGGGCATAAGTGATTCCTAGGATAAAACATCCTTCTTGTTACTTTGTGCAACTTCCTTGTTGTCCTTGCCAAGCTTATAATTCCCTTTCCCAGTAGAGTTTAGTCCCGGATCGAGGGTGACCTATTGTTGAGAGTGATGAGTAGTGCAGTCTAAGTTTGGGAGGTTCGTGGAAGGTCTGCACACAGTTGGTGGATTTACTCTAGCTAAAAGATAATTATCATTTTTGTGCTTAATTATGTATTTTATGCATGTTTTGTTATGCTTGAATGTTATCATGTATTCCATCGTGTATATGAATTACTGTTAGTTCCATTGATTATGTATGATAGTAGTATTTCTATGTTTATTGTGATTAAGTGTTTTAAATTCATTAAAATCCATATATATTATATAAGTGTAAATTTCGTGTGGTAGAATTACCTGGTCTCTCGGGGGTCGAGGATGTTACAATAGGGTATCAAAGAATGGTTACAACACTAAGCCTGGATTGGCCATGTTAGTGGAAGTTGAAGTAAGAGTTTAAGAAGGAGTTATTGTCAAAATGGACAAAACTCGAGTTCTGACCCAAGGTTTCAACGCGAAGCCTAGTTGGCTTGGGTAAGTGGTCATTAGACTCAAGGTTCAAGTGGAAATTGTCTCTCAAGGAACCAATTTTGAAGCTCAAAACGTTCCTGAGTTCCAAGAGGTTACCTTGTCCATGTTAATAAGCTCAGGAGGAGTAGCGATATCGTAAAACCATGACAGAAGTGGTGTTGGACAACAAAGTAATGTGAACCGTAGGATCTGTTCAGAAGAAAAGGGAAAACCCTTACAACTGTCATATCTGGAGAGGGTGTAGAAGGGTTAACCTGGAAGCCCTTCAGACTTCATGACTTCGGTGAAGTTGATGCAAAATAAGAGAAAGTGTGAAGCTTGAGGATATGAAGCCCTGAAGTGGATCTACACCGTAGATCTGGGGAGAAGAGATCGACTATTGAATCAACCAATGTCTAAAGATCAAACATAGTATTGAAGGGAGAAAACTTCTGAAGCTCTGAAGTCTAGATTTAATCGAGATCATGTGTCAAGAGGGACATGTGTCAGTAGATTGGTTTGTTCAGGATTTCGATGTTCAGGAGAATTAGTGTGTGCTGAGGAGAGAACTCCTGAAGCCCGAAGTTCTAAAGTCTTGAAGAGCCGAAGTAGTGGGTCATGATGACACCACTTGGATGAACATGGACACATGGGATGTGTGCCATGAGTTAGTGGGTTTTGAACCCATGGACGATTGAAATGGAATTTGGGACATGACGAATGTCACCCATATGACTGGGCCACGTATCAGCCACACGTATTCCTCCACGTGGCATCATGTATGAGCAGGGTTAGTGGGGCCAAGGTTAGGTAACGTAGTTAAAGGTCGGAGGACCCATAGTGGCATTGATCACGATACATCAAGATCAATGACCAGAAGGCATTGCAGGGACCCAAGTTGCATGAAAGTTAATTATCCAAGGTGGTCCCGCAATCCAAATCGTGGTTTCACCAAGGGGTTACGTGTCAGCATCAAAAGAATTGTAGGATGAAAAGAAGGTTAATCCAAACCGTTTTTGTGTGCCCCCACAATTAGAAGAGCACTCAATGATGTGACGTAATGACATCACCAAAGGTGTTTGGGAATGTTCAGACATTAACAGTTCAGATGTACAAATGTGAGATCCTTCAAAGCTATGAAGTCCCAAAGAGATGAAGTTCTAGAACTCAGACACCTAAGGTTCCATAATGAGTGTCCAGTGTCAGATGATGAGGAGACGTGGATAGTTGATCTGCCCTACTTCATGATTTCGGTAACTCAAAACTCCGAGTGATTGTTGTGTTGTACTTTGAAAACTTCTGAAGCCGTAGGCCTAAAGGATCGAGTAAGAACCTAGTGATCTAGCGCTTGGTCATGGCCCGTGATCGCATGGGTTTGGGACTGAAAGAAAGGGGCTAGTGTCCAAAAATTATTATAGAGCAGAGAAGAGCTTGGAAAGAAAATGAAATCTGAATGTTTTCTTAAATCATATTGGTTTATGAATGTTGTGGAAATTGTTAAGGAATAATGGCCTAAACAATTTTGGTTGACTTCACATTGTGTTTGCAGAGTTCAATGAGTGTTAGGACTGAAACGAATTTCCACAGAGTGTAGAGAAATGGAGGAGGCACAAAATGCTTCCATTTCAGAGAATGAAGTAAAAGGAATGGAAGTCCATTTGGGAGTGGAAGGATCAAACTCCAATGGGCATGGAAACGAGATGGACATGGAAGGGCATATGATGAAAATCATTGAATGATTATAGAAATACACCCAGGCTCACCGAGCTGATAACATAAATCTCATGAAATCTAGGGATCAACAGGGAGAATTCAACTTAAAGTTGATGCGGAGCCTGGAAAGAATCGAAAAAAACTTGGATAAGGAAAGTGACTTAAGAAAAACAGGGAGTCGCAAGAACCCTGAGAGGAAAATAAGATCAAGAAGCATTAGCAAACATCATTGTCACTCCCCAAAACATTCTAATAAGGAGGCACATAGTAGTTCAAGTCAGTGTCCTACCAGAAAGAATAGGAGATCTAGAGTGGATGAACTAAAGGGTGAAATGAACAAGATTAAGCCTCTTAATTTTAACGGAGAACAAAATAAATATGAAGATGTTGAGACTTTCTCGTTGGGCATGAGAAAATATTTCCAATTGTATAACTATTCTTCTCATGTAGAGGGAAGAATTTTCATTTACCAAATTAGAGGAAAGGCATCTGTATGGTGGGAGTAGTTGGTGCAAGTACAACACGTCAGAGAGAATAATGTTACTTGGAGGGAGTTCAAGAGAGATTTTGGAAAGAAATACTTAACTAAGAGATACTACGATCGAAAGATGAAAGAGTTCTTTGAACTCAATCTGGGCAACATGACCATTGATGAATATGAACGAAGGTTTTTGGAATTGTTGAAGTATGTTCCCTTCATCAAGGATGAGATTGTCAAAATTCAAAGGTATCTGAGTGGACTTCCATCTTCCATTAGTGAAAATATCCAGTATGATGACCCAAAGACTATGGAAGAAGCTATAAGAAGAGAAAAATGCTTATATGATTAGCAAAAAGAAAATCCTACTTTCCCAAAAGCTTGGGAAGATAAGAAGAAGTTTAAGAGGGACCAGAGGAAAAAGGGAATCAAACCACCATTTTTCAGGAATATCCCCCAAGGAAAACCATGTTTTAGAGAGCCCAGGAAGGTTGAAGTAGGTGGACAAATGCCAGGACAACCACCTATGGAATGTTGGGGTTGTAGAGGAAATCATAGGTACAGAGATTGCCCCTACAGAAATGACAAAGTGAGAGTTGTCCACAATGTTCATAAGGCATAAATAATGGAGGACATGGGTAGTAGAGTACCAAGGATATACACAACCATGGAAAACAAGAAAGAAGAATATCAGTCGCATGTGATTGAAGTGGAAGGAATGATCAACAACCATGCCTTTACTATTTTAATTGATTCAGGAGCTAGTCATAGTTATGTAGATCCTAGAGTGGCAGAAAGTTTTCAATTGTCGAGAATAAAACATGGAAAATATTGGTTAGTGTAGCTGGATACAGGAACTAAGAGAAAGGTTATAGAATTGGCTAAGTCTTGTCCAGTGGACATGAATGGACTGAGCACAAGAGTTGAATTGAACATTTTAGCTTTAGGTTCTTATGACTGTCTAATTGGGATGGATTGGTTGGACCAACACCACACCATATTAGAATGTCATAACAAGGAATTCACTTTTCTGTATGAGGAAGGGAATTGAAGAATAGTCCAAGGAATTCCCAGGGCAATTACTGTTAGAGAAATCTCAACAATGTAGCTGATGAAGTGCTATAGGAAAGGCTGTCAATTTTTTGTAGCCCACATGGAGGAAGAACCTAAGGATAAGGTGTCAAGTATTGAATACCATGTAGTATTAAAATATTTTGAGGATGTATTCCATGAGGTACTAGGACTACCCCCGAAGAGAGACATTGAGTTCTTTGTTAACTTGATGCCTGGAGTAGCTCCAGTGTCAAAAACTCCTTACAGAATGAGTACACCAGATCTGAAAGAACTGCAATTGCATCTTGAAGAGATTATGAAGAAGGGGTATATATGCCCAAGTGTGTGACCTTGGGGATCCCTGGTCCTATTCGTGAAGAAGAAGGATGAGACATTGAGATTTTGTATCGATTTTAGACAGTTGGAGAAAGTGACTGTTAAGAACAAGTATCCTCTACTAAGGATTGATGATCTCTTTGATCAGTTGAAGGATGCTAACATATTTTCAAAGATAGATCTCAAGTCAGAATATCACCAGGTAAGAATAAAATATGAATACATCGAAAAGATTTCCTTCAGAACAAGGTATGGTCATTATGAATTCACAGTTGTTCCATTTGGGCTGTCAAATGCACCCGTTGTTTTTATTTGCCTAATGAATGGTGTATTCAATGAATATCTAGAAAAGTTTTTCATAGTCTTTTTGGATGACATCCTGGTGTATTCCAAGTCAGAGGAAGAGCATGAAAATCATCTAAAGATGGTGATGCAGGTGCTAAGAGACCACCAACTGTATGTAAAATTGAGTAAGTGCTCATTTTATCAAAAGAAAATCCATTACTTGTGACATATCATTTCAAAGGATAGGATATCCATGGATCTTGAGAAGATATAAGCCATCAGAGAATGGTCAACGCCAAAGAATTTGACAGAAGTCGTATCCTTTATGGGTCTAGCTAGCTACTACAAAAGGTTCATTGCAGGGTTCTCAAGGATAGCTCACCCCATCACTTCCTTGTAGAGGAAGGAGAAGAAATTTTAGTGGACATAAGAATGTGAGAGAAACTTCCAGCGATTGAAGCATTTGTTAACCAGTTCTCCAATCATGAGGATTGCAAATCCAAATGAATATTTTGTAGTATGTACAGACATATGCAAAGAAGGAATGGGAGGAGTCCTCAACCAGAATGGATTTGTGATATGTTATGAGTCCAGGAAGCTGAAAGAGAACGAAAATAACTATTGCACTCATGATTTGGAGTTGGAGGCCATTGTTCATGCTCTGAAGAAATGGAGGCATTACCTCATGGGAAGGAGGTTTGAACTGAGGACATACCATAACAGTCTGAAGTATTTGTTTGATCAACAAACCTTAAATGCTAGGCAGAGTAGATGGTTGGAGTTCCTTTGTGAGTACGACTTTGATATCAGGCATATCAAAGGAAAAGAGAACAAAGTGGTTGATGCACTCAGCAGGAGAGTATATGACCTACATGCTACAACCATTAGTATGTACCAAACTGACATTTAAGCAAGAATTTTGTAAGCTACAAATGCAAATTTGTAGTACATGGAATTGGTAGCAAAGGTACAACAAGGTAAGATGTTACAGAGAGTGGAATATTATAAATTGGAAATTGATGGAACGCTCTTGTACAAAAACATATTTTATGTACCTAATGTCCTGGAATTGAAACTTATGATTTTGAAAGAAATGCATAATGTGTCTTATGTTGGGCACCCTGGATATCAGAAAATTGTGGCAGCAGTCAAGAGCCATTACTTTTGGCCAGGTAAGAAAAAGGAAATTGCAGAATACATAACCATATGTATGGAGTGTCAGAAGGTTAAAGTTGAGCACAGGCACCCATCATGGTTTCTACAGTCTTTACCCATCCCTGAGTGGAAGTGGGAAGTGGTGACAATGGATTTCATCACAGGATCTCCCAGAACCGGCAAGCAGCATGAGTCAATCATGGTGGTGGTGGACAAGCTTATGAAAGCTTCCCATTTAATTCCATTGCAGACTAATCACAAGGAAGCTAATGTTGCTAATATCATTATGAGGGAAATAACACGATTTCACGGTGTTCCCAAGACAATTGTGTCTAAGAGAGGCCTGAAATTCACCTCAAAATTATGGAAAGGGTTATTCAAAGGGTTCAGAACGAATCTAGACTTCAGCACTTCTGATCATCCTGAGGCCGGTGGGTAGACAGAGAGGGTGCACAAAGTGATAGAAGACATGTTAAGGATGTATGTGATGGAAAAACCATCTAACTGGGAAGACTACCTACACTTGGTAGAATTCGCCTACAACAATGGGTATCAAACATCACTGAAGATGAGCCTGTTTGAAGCACTTTACGGCAGAAAGTGCAACGCTCTAGTAAGATGGGATAACCCAGTTGATAGAGCAGTGGTTGGGACAAAGTTTCTCAAGGAAATGGAAGAACAAATGCTGAAGATTAAGAAGAATTTTAAAGTTGTTGAAGACAGGCAGAAGAGTTATGCTGATAAAAACATAACACATAGAGATTTTAAGGTGGGAGAGCATGTTTTCCTGAAAGTGAAAGCTAACAGAATTTACCTGAAGATGGGAAATTGTTCCAAGTTGGCAACTAGATTTTGTGGACCATTTGAAATACTAGAAAGGATGGGAATAGTTGCATATATGCTTGCATTTCTTGCATCCATGACTATACATAATGTGTTTCATATTTCATTGCTTAAGAAATATATACATGATGCTAATCATGTAATCGATTGGAATGTGATTCAGGTGGAACAAGAAGGTGTCTTGCAGGTGCATCTGGTTCGTATACTAGACCGGAAAAGCAAGCAACTCCAGAATTGAGCCATAGGACTTGTAAAACTCCAGTGGACTTGTTATGGTCATGAGGAGGCAAAATGGGAGCATGAAGATGCCATGCGGGTAGAGTACCCACATCTTTTTGAAGATTTTGGAAATCTTGCTATTTCTTTGTAAATAAGTTGCACTGAGGACAGTGCAAAAATAAGGGGAGGGAATTGTAATACCCCAAGGCCAAGCCCCTTCTGAATTTTAATTTTTTCTTATAGTTTGGTGAGCCAAGTGGTTATAATCTAAGAGACTCATGTGTTTATTAGGATGGTGAGCTAGATGCCAAGGCCAATGAGTCTGATTTTTGTATATGTAAGTACTCGCATTATTAATAAAATATAAACACTATTGCGTGTAGACCGACCATGAAGAATATTTATGGGGGAATAAGCTCCATTAGATAGGGAAAGGGAGGGGACTAAGTATTTGGGCCTAGGGGACAAGCTAGGGGGATTACCTCTAGAGGAATAATATTTTAATATTAATTCCTGAAGGCTAAGGTGGACATGGTATGTTTTTGTTATCCTAAGTTTCTCAAAAGGGGACGTAGGATAAATGGAGTGCATGCAGCTCCAGGAAGACAAGTCTTGATCTGGGCGCATGCAGTTAAAACTGAAGCGTCAGCTCATGTTTGAGGGATTCCCATTTTTCCATTGTCCCATCCTCCACCTGAGTTTGTTGGTCGTCCTCTACCTGAACCCGTTTTGCCTATATGTCTGACCTCTGCATACCCTCACGCATCTTTGAAACTAGAAACTGTGAAGCCTTCATGTGCTACTTCTTGTGAAGTTGACACAATTGTATTCGCCTGAGCCGTGTTGTGACATAGCATTAGGTTGTTTCCTTTTTGGGTGTTGTTGGAAGCCCTACATATTTTCAACTTTTTAGAGCATCAAATAATAATTTATGTAGCTGCCTACCTGGGGTCATACAATTATTGTTCTTCATAAGTAGTTCTTAAAACTACGATTGTGACCTTTCGGTTGTTCCTAGTGTTTTCGTTTTCATGCTTTGTTCATGACTGAAAGTATGAAAACAAAACATCAAAACCTATGATTGAATTACCACTTTATTTAAATTTTATGAAAGGTGAATGGCTCCACAGTTTTTTATTAATAAAGAATTTGTTTCCTGCCATCAAGCTCATCTTCTTTATTGACTCCTCAAATGTGAAGTATGCTTTTGGATTGTTATGTGATTCACCAAGGGTCATTTTAATTTAAACTTTGATATATTTTTTGTGGCTTTTGGTCATGCGCATCCTTTTTACTACATTTTCGTTTATAAATTTTTCCTCTCCTAAACTTTAGAAACCAAACCCACCTTGTTGTGCAATCATAAAAATTAATGAACTTGGTCGTGGCTTGTACCCTGTGGGAGGTGGCAGTTCGACATCGATGAACCCATCACCTCAAGCTAAATCTCAATTTTTGCATCTACTCCTGGCATTCATTTCACATAACGCTTTTCATTTGGTATTGAAGAACCTATGTTCATACGCGCTAGGGTATTGTTGAGTTTTGGTTCTGAAATGTCGCTCTGGTCTTCTCCTAGAAACCCTCCCTACTCACTGTGTTTTATTGTCTTCCATTTGTATCCCCATGGCTCCGGTTGTGAAGATTGAACCCAATGGCTCTCATACCCTGCTCCTATGTGATGATGCAAGTGAAGATCTCTTGGGTCAAGGCTAGCTTGTTTTTATTGAGAAATTTCAGGGATTCAACTTGCGAACCGCTCAAGAATTTTCCCTTTCATTTGACGGATGCCGAGCCAAGGTGGGAGACATTCAGGTCGAAGTCACAGAGGATTTTTTAGGTCAAGAAATAGGTCTTCCTCTGACTGGGCAGAAGTGGTTCAAAAACGCTAAAGTCGAGGATGTTCCATGGAGCCTTTTCTTCACTTCTCAAAAAATCAATTGTTGCGACAGAGGTATACCAGTGTCCATGTTGAAAACCCGGTGGCATGGCTTGCTAGCAGTCTTGAAACAATTCGTGATGTGTGAAGGTCGTTTTGTTTTTGTTTTTCTATATCATATATGTTTTATTATGAATTTCATTGGGTTTCAATTAAACATGCCCTATTACCTGTGGAGAAGCTTGTATAAGATGGAAAAGAGGTATAAAAGACAACAATTGGATTCAATCTTGTTTCACCACGACCTAATAAATATATTGTTGGTACATCAATTAAAATTACAAAATGATGACTGGAACGGCTTCCTAGCCCAAAATGGCTTCATTAACTTTGATGTTGTAGAGGTTTCAAACCCGTGATAGAGGAAACCATAGTCCCTTCATCTACATAGGCTTGTGTTACAACTACCCTCAGTAAGCCTATACCCAACCCACAAGTTTCTTTGCAGAGCCATGAACAATGCTCATGACCTAACGCCTCTGCTAAGATATCAAACAAACATGTGGGAAAGCCATCTAAAGGTGATACCGATTTAGGTTTTAAAAATAAAAGGGCAGGTAGTTTGATTTCAAGGAAACTATGAAATAAATCAAATGCTCATGTGAGCTCGATCAAAATGATCGAGATCCATGAAATATAAGACTCAGATATCGAGAGATTCTTGGTCGAAGAAGACCCTCCTTCCTTCGAAGAAGATCCCGACTAGGCGTACAATTTCGTGGATAATTTTTCACCCTACTTAAAACACAGTCAAGGATTTCCAAGTATCAAGTTTGATAACAAACCTAAAGGCAACAATGAACACATTCTAGCACACAACCGCGGGTATTCTCAAACGGTCATCACATGTTCACAATGTGAAACTTGTCTTTTCTGGATTGACAAGTATTACACAGACATACCCATTTTAAAATCATAGATCAAAACACTTACTGATCTGGTTGACCCCCTAATAGATCAAAATCGTAGGCTCAATTCCATTACTTAGAGACAAGAAAAACATCCAAAAACAATAGGGAACATCATAGTAAAAAATGTTGAAAGTGTCACAGCAGTGATCAATTCTGAGATCATGTGAATTGATTTGATTTTCCAGTTAAAGGTAAAGATTCATTTTTGTCTTAAAATAGTGTTACATTCTTGTTCATATAATAAATTAGATTTTGTTGCTAAAATAGACTAGCTACAAAATCAGCAGATTCTGTAGCTAGTCTATTCTTATTCGAAATTTGGAAAATATTGGTTAAATGTATATCTGAATTTCTTTATTTCATCTTTTTCTTTTAGGATATTTGGGAGTTTATGGTGACTAAATGATATGGAGACTTTTTGAGCTTATTATCCATATCCATGGCTCATTTTTGTGTAAACAGGAACAAACTCTTTTCATTTTTAGAGATTTAGTGTGATCTGGGGTGGTTATATTCCCCCTATTTTTGTAATCAGTAGATGATTGTAGAGATTTAATATTGTAAGATAATACATTTATCTTTTCTAAACCCTATATAAACTCGTATTTTTGTAATCAAAACATCTTAGCCCGGGGCCGAAGTATGGACAATTAATGCATAGACTTGAATAGAACATAAATACATATTACAGCGTTAGCTTCTTGTGTATGATGTCTTAGTTTAAGTTCTGTTTATCTTGACATGATAATAGTTGTTGATAGCTTTTGTATTCATGCTTTATTATGAGTTGGGATAATTCATTTATAAATGTTGTCCATATGTGATGTTTCAGATATTATATAGGGTGATCATCTATTCAACTCAAATGATGAGATGTATCTTTAATTTTCTGTTGGATGTTCAAATGCAAAGTTCTTACAATAAGATTTATCTCACTGTAATTGCTTGTAAATCATAAGATCATTGTGACTATCTGTATTATACGTTCTGTTATTGAAACTTAGTTTCCAACATATTGTTTCACATGTATTTGGAACAATCTTAAGGTTCGTTGCAGGTTTACCTCTTTGACAAGGTGGTTGGATATTCTCTATTATACAGACGTTCGATGGATGCTGATTAATTCATTAATAGGTTAGTTTTTTTTTTTTTTGTCATTTTTTTTTCTTTGAAACTCTAATATATGGTCTGGCTTTGACCGACCACATACTCCTATTTCATTGTATCTTTTTCAGCTTAAACTTAGATTAATAAAGAAAAAAGAAAAAATAGTTTATGTGCTTTCTTTATCTGCTTTTGTTAAAGCAACCATCTTCACATAGATTTTTGTGAGCTTAGATTAAAACTTGCAACTTGTATATCATGCACATAAATAAGATAGACAGATTCGTTGAGTAAAAATTATTTAAAATAGTTATATAGATACATATGTATGCTAAGTAGTTATTTAAATAGTTAACTCTTTTTATTTTTTCTTTTAGGAATTTTAGATTGGCCAACAGAGCCATTAAACCCGTCAGAATGAGTTATACCAAACGTCTTGGGTTATTTAGACAACCTCAGACTAGACTCGTTCTTCCAATTGACAGATGGTCATTTTCGCCTGTCAACAGGTGTCCATACCCATTTTTCCCTATTTTTGTTTTTATTGTTGTCACCGATACTTGGTTGTAGTTGAGTCGAAGGATGGTTGAAGAGGCATTTTTTAGGCCTCTGAGAAACTCTCCTAGGTGAGAGATTTTGTTGGGAAGTGAGTTCTCCTAGAAGGGAGTCTCGTAGAAGCTACAGTACTTGAGACTTCTGGTCCAACCTGTTGTTGAATCCCAAGGTAAGTGAGGGGTACTAGCTGATGGAATTGTATTAGTAAAGGTGTATCCTGCTGGGGTGGAGAAGGTGTGTGTGGAATGAGGGTCTATGGGTTGTGGGCATAAGTGGCTTCTAGAATAAAAGATCCTTCCTGTTGCTTTGTGCAACTTCCTTGTTGTCTTGCCAAGCTTAGAATTCCCTTGCTCAATGGATTTTAGTCCCATATCGGGGGTGACCTACTGCTGAGAATGATGAACAACGTGGTCTAAGGCTGGGAGGTTCATGGAAGGTTTGCACTTAGTGGGTGGATTTACTCCAGCTAAAAGATAAGTATCATTTATGTGCTTAATTATGTATTTTATGCATGTTTTGTGATGCTTGAATGTTATCATGTATTTCGGTACATATATGAATTATTGTTAGTTCCATTGATTTTGTATGATAGTAGTATTTTTGTGTTTATTGTGATTAAGTGTTTTAAATTCATTAAAATGCATATATATCATATAAGTGTAAATTTTGCGTGGTAGCATTACATAGTCTCTGGGGGGCCAGGGATGTTACAACTTCATAAGCAACTTATTTGTAAAAGTGAGGATATTAGGAGGGGTATCACCATGTCGACCAACTTCTAATTGCCATGTGGTTCTTTGGTTTCCGTTTATGCCTTTTTTAAAAGGGCATAACTTTCACATCTGAAGTCCATGTTTCAGTGTCGTTTTTTTAAACAACCTATTTTTTCAATATATTTTCATCCATAGCATCATTTTCAATGTTTAAGTCCATATTATATGCACACTTAATATGGATCCTCCCAATGATCTTTTTCTTACCAACACTAGCTACTTCCATTGGAAATCCTATATGGAGGATTTATTAAGAAGTATAATATTGTACAAGATTACCTTGGGAAAATAAAAGAACCCAACGAGGATGAATGTATGTCAAATGGATTAATACAATGACAAATATTATGGACTAGTCGGAATTTCCATTTCTCCTGATTTAAGGTTTCACCATAAAGAAATTATTGCCCCCAATAAATCTTGGGAAAAGATTGAATTTTTGTTTGGTAATCACAATATTATTCAATCTCATCAGTTGGTGAATCAGATTATGAATTTGATTCGAAATTATTTTCCTTCCATTAAATATTACTTATTTAACTTCAAAACACTTAGACTTTTGTGTATAGAGTGCCAACTAGATCTGAAGGAAGATCGATGGATATATGTTATTATCTATAATCTTGGTAGTGCATATTATATATTTGTATCTACCTTTTATGCCACTAGATAAGATCTAAGGAGTACTTATAAAGAACCCTCTCTTGATTCCTTTTGTGATTCTCTAATTCAAGAGAAATATAAACTTGTGCAACTTGGACTTAACATCATTGAAGGTACATCCAACAAATCCTTAGGGATCCAATGGAAAGATAAATCCAAGAGTCCTAAGGAAAAGAACCCTCACCACAACAACAAGAAAAATAATGGTCCCAAACCCTCTCAGCTAGCTTTCTCTCTTAATGGTGATGACATAGAAAAATCAAAAAATAAGTAGACTGAAAGACATTGCAATTTTTGTGGGAAAGATGGTCATGTGGATTCCAAATGTTTTAATAAGATGGAAGCTTTGGAAACAGAAATGAAGAAACAAAACATCAGTATTGGTTATTCTTCTTCTAACTCTTCTTCTCATTGACATGCACATTCTACTTCTGGTTTTTCCTTCAATGCAGCTTCTACTTCTTCTTATGATGAGTATCTTATTGATTTTGGATCATCTTATCATATATCTAAGGATAGAGCAATATTTTCTTCTCTAAATGAATGTAGCACCAAGAAAATATTTCTTGGTGATGATAGATCTCTTAATGTTGTAGGATCTAGAATGTTTCAAGTAGATAATGGTCATTTTCAATTATGGATTATGTGTTCCAAGTCTTCTCTGGAACCTTCTATCAATATATCAAATCACTCATTCAAGTGAAGGTAAAATTGTAGAGTTTTCACCTCACCAAGTTATAATCAAGGATCAAAAGGATCCTAATAATGTTATTGCAACTATAATTGTTGATGACATTACTAGTTTGTACAAGTTTGACAGCTTTGGTTCATCATATTTTCCATCAGATTTGTTGCTCATAGCGATGACTTCAGAAAACTTTGACATGAGAATTTTGGTCATATAAACTATCACTCATTGCAACAACTATGTAATCAACATATGGTGAATGTACTCCCTCTTTTTTCTTGTATATATGGCGTTTGTGATGGTTGTGTTCTTAGAAAACATCATCGGGACATTTTTGACAAATATGCCTCTTGGTACGACCTAACCCCTTTGCAACTTTTTCATAATGACTTGTGTGGTCCACTTTCTTCTCCTTCTTTGTCTGGGTGCATGTATTTCAAAAATTTCATTCATGAATTTTCCAAATGCACTTGGGTTTACTTCTTAAAGATTAAAAGATGATTTTTTTACAAGTGTTTGTCCTACAAGGCACTTGTAGAAAATAAATCTAGACATCAACTTGAAAGGTTAAGAACATATAATGGAGACGAATATGTGAACATTAATTTTACAAGTTATTTCATTGTACAGAGAATCCAAATGAAACACATTGTTCCATATACACCACAAAAAAATGGTGTTTCTGAAAGAAAGAACCACATTAAAAGAAATGACTAATTGTGTGATCCAATCTAAGGGATTATTTCTAAAGTATTTGGCATAAGCCATTAACTATGAAAATTACACAACAAATCACACTCCCACAAAGGCTCTTAAAAATATGACACCATAATAATATTGAAATAACATTAATCCATATTTAAGCCACATCCTTGTATTTGGAAGTGTGGCATGGGATCACATTCCTAACAAGAAAATGAAAGACTTACAACCTAAAAGTGAGAAGTGTATCTTTGTTTGGATATTTTGAAGATGGAAAAAGTTACATACTTCTTCAAGCTCATTCCAATGAAATTATTATTATAAGATATGTTAAATTTGATGAAATAATCTTTTCCTGTGAGCCTAATTCAACATGTGTGCCTTCTTCAACCTACAATCCATATTGAATGTATGTTCCTTGTCTTGTTCCTATTATGGTTTATTCTTCTTCAAATGATGATAGTGAAGATGAAAATCCACCTTCACTTGATCACTTTCCTCTAGATGAGTCCAATGGACATGAACCTACACCAGCACCACCGCTTCCTAGATGGATCCATAACACTAGAAGAAATTGGTGATCCTTCATTTTAGCGCCAGACACATTCATAGTTCCAATGAGCCTATTCTCTTTTGGATAGAGTTTTAGACACTCATTATCCAAAGACATTTGTAGAAGCTTCAGGTCATCCAAATTGGGATATAACAATGCATTAAAAGTATCATTCTTTAATGGAAAATAATAATTGGGATCATGTACTTCTTATGAAAGGAAAAAAAAAAAATTCAGATGTAAATGGGTGTATAAAAATACTTATGCATCATATGGAAGTTTTGAAAGACAAAAGGCTCAGCTAATTTCCAAAGGATTATCCCAAGTTGAAGGCATTTCCTATAATGAAAATTTTCCCCTATAGCCAAAATGAATTCTATTCTCCTTTTTCTATCCCTTGCATCCTCACATAAATGGGAGGTCCATCAAATGTGATGCAGACGCCACTCGGTGCACGTCCGCTTCCACCAGGACCTTCTCTTCCCTCAGCCTAAAGAGCTCAAGTACTCCTCAAATCCTTTATCGGGACTTTTCCGCACCCACAGAATGATCACCTGATGATCTCCTTTTGCCTATCAGAGAATCGGACCTCGCAAGATTGCGAGTCTTGTACTCGAGCCTCAAAATCCCCTAAACCCGATGGATATTCCCTTCATGATTTCTCGGCTTCAGTCGGGATTGTTCCTATTGGAAAATCGAATTTTGCGAGATTGTACACAACTCGCCTCAGAAATCCCCGATTCTCGATCCTCGATACCGCCTCTCTCTAATCCTTATCTCTCCTTGGCTAATCCCCTTTCACATGTGACCTCTCAGTCCACGAGAGCAAGCCCATTTTCTCTATCGGAACTTCGGAGCTCATGAATTTGCAATGCGAAGAATTCACAACCCTGGGATCTCCGATCCTCGTTCTCCGATGCCACCTGTCCCCCTTTTTTGCACTTTGGGGCCCACACGCTAGTCGATGGCTACCACGATATCGCCTCTCGCGACCTCGTAAACCTAGACACAAATTTTTTCAACTCTAACTCGTGAACCTCTGAGCTCACGATATGTCGATGCCACCTGTCCTCCACTCAGCCCTGTGGCTGCGTGGTTATCGCGTTCCGGAGTCTCGAAAATCCTCCTGCAATGATTCTCATGACACTGAGAACCCAAAAATGTTGAACCCCGACTCTTCCAGATCCTTGGACATGCGTCTTGCAGATCAATGACTCCTACTATCTCTGGAGATCGCAAATCGCGATGTCAACATACAAGGCCACTGTCTCCGAAAACCCGATGCTCCGATCCACGATCCTTGGGATATCTTACTACTTGTCCCTGCTGAAATCACTGGTTGAGACTCCTTCAGGAAATCGCGGATCACAATTTCTTTCTATAAGAGTTCCACGACCATAGAAACCCCGATATCCCGAACTCCGAATCTCCGAGATCTTCTCTGCTCCTCCATGCTTAAACCCTTCGCAACTTTCTCGATATCTAACAACCTACGGGATTTCGCTGCTTCCTTCGACGAATCCTAGCCGTCGATTCCTCCTCCATTGGAGATTTCTCAAAAATGGCTAAGTATTCCTTCTCTCACTTTGTCGTTCAAAGCCTGCGCTTATAGCTCCTACTTGAACCTTCCTCCGCATAAAACTCCTACGCTCTACTTTTGACAATATTTCAAAAGTGCTAAACCTCCTGAGCTTTTCCACTCTGACTCCTTCAGATGGATTTGCACACACTACTTGTGCTCATCATTCAACAATTTCCCAGGTGTTGAATCCTTCAGACTCTGCGCAACTCCTGCAACAACAGTCTTTAGCTTCCTTTTCTCTGATTAACAACCGAGACTTCTTCTTTCGCCTGTGCACTCTCCGCACGGCTTCAAAAAAAAACTCTCAATCCTAGACAAGTAAGATCAAAAGTTAAACTAACAAGCCCTCATCAACGCACTCCTTGCGGATGGATTCAACTACACTCTTTGCAAGAATCTCCTGGCTCAGTCAGAGAAACAATTGAAAATTATTCTCTCCTCTCCAACTTCAGTTTAAACCCTGAAATCACATGCACAGCATATTCAAAGAAAATGCATAACCAGAAAAACAAACATTCATGAGAACATAAACAATCTACACAGAGAAACAACACCAGCCATGAACTTGAATCAAAACTTTCTTCTATTAATTCAAATATCTGTACATGGGTGTTCTTCACAGTTTTCTTTGTTTTCTCTTCTCTTCTGAATGCTTGATTCTAATGTTACAATGTACAATGAGGGTGTCTATATCCGTTTTCCCTCTCAGACTCTAAAACTGTCTAATCTAGAAATAAATCCTATCTACCTGCATTAAGTCTAATAAATGCCTCCTATCTAATTCAGACAAGAGCGTATGGCTCGAGGTCTGATACATCATACAAAAGGTGCTCCTTCATAAAGGATCATTTAAGACTTGCGCTACAATCCCAAAGCACTTTTCAAAATTTGGGTTTGTTTATCTAGCTGAACTTTCATTTGATGTGTTGGCTCGCTTGCTGAGTTGGCGATGCTCCTGCATTATACTCCTCGGCTTGAAAGATTTCATGGGCTCCTATCCATGAGCTCCTACACGGTCTGTCCATGCTTTTGAATCACTGCTTCTGTCTCCCAGTTGGCATCTTCCACCGGATGATTCTTCCATTTCACCAGATACTCGAAGTATTGCTTCCGTCTAGTTCTTTTGTTGACTCTCTTATCTAATATCTGCTCCATTTGTGGCTTTTCTGCAATCGGCATCTGCTTCTGCCACTAGACCTCTAACTATTCCTCACTTCCATCTCTTGCTTCCTCATCCTTATATGGATATAATTTTGAGACATTGAACGTCGGAGATATTCCTATCTCATCCAACAACTCAATTTCATAAGCGTTTTCTCCCAATTTCTTTAGGACTCTACATGGCCCAATTTTCTTCATTTTCATCTTGTTGTATGTTCCCCTTGGGAACCTCTCCTTCCTCATGTGTGCAAAAAATAGATCACCAACTTTGAATTGAAGTTGTCTATGATGCTGATCCGCTCTGCGCTTATATTCCTGGTTCAATTTCAGCAATCGCTGCTTCACCCTGCTATGAAGTTCTTCCATCGCCTCTGCGAATTCGTCAGCGCTTGTGCTCTTAGTCATCTGCTCTGAGTCTCTCAGTTCAGATACTCCTCTTGGCTACCTGCCATATACAATCTCAAATGGACTTTTTCCTGTGCTTCTGTTCACTGAGTCGTTGTATGCGAACTCCGCCTGTGGCAACACATTGTCCCAACTGCTGTGGTGTTCTTTCACCAAGCTTCTTAATAAATCTCCCAAACTTCTATTAACCACCTATGTCTTCCCATCCGTCTGAGGATGATAGGTAGAACTAAACATCAAATTAGTTCCCATATTCTTCTAGAGTGTCCTCCAGAAATGACCAATGAATTTTGTATCCGTGTCTGATACTATGCTTCTGGGTAAACCATGAAGTCTAACAATCTCCTTGAAAAACAAATTTGCGATATGAGTCGCATCGCTGGTATTTTGGCATGGGATAAAATGTACCATATTTGAAAACCTTTCCACCACCACAAATATGGAATCAACCCCTCTTTGCATCCTCGGTAATCCCAGTACAAAATCCATGTTGATTTCATCCCATGGCCTCTCGAGTATGGGTAATGATTGATAGAATCCCTCATTATGTTTTTGGCCCTTCGAATGTTGACAAATTCTTCACCTGTCAACAAAGCTTTTGGCTTCTAACCACATCCCTATCCAAAAGTATGCTTCGCTTAGCTTTACAAACATTTTATCATGGCCAAAATGTCCTGCCAATCCTCCACTGTGCTTTTCTTTTAGCAGATTCTCCCTCATGGAGCAATTCGGAATACATAACTGGTTGCCTCTGAACAACAATCCATCTTGGATCATGTAATCCATCCATGGGCTTCTATCCCTGAGAATGGGATTCTTAGCTGCTTCATACGCTTCTGCAAAATCTGCGTCTCCTGTGTACATGTCCATCAGATTCTCAAAACCCAATGTTTTGACTCGGAATTCCTGCAGCAACAAACATTTCCTGCTCAAAGCATTAGCCACTTTGTTAGCAGTTCCTGAAATGTGTTTGATCACAAACGTGAAATTTTGCATATACTCTACCCATTTTGCATGTTTCTGATTCAACTTCTCCTGTTGAGCCACAAACTGTAATGCATGGTTATCACTATACAGAATAAATTCTCTTGGAAGAAAATGATGCCTCCACTTCTTCAATGCCTATATGATAGCATAAAATTCTTTATCATATGTGGAGTATTTCATCTTTGCTTCATCCATCTTCTCACTGAAATATGCAAATGTCCTGTCTTCCTAACTCAGGACCTCTCCTATGGCATATCCACTCGCATCACATTTCACCTTAAATGTCTTCATGAAATCAGGCAACACCAACACTAGTCGTTCCGTGATCTTCCGCTTCAACAGATTGAAGCTCTTCTCAACCTCTACTGTCCAATGAAAATAATTATGATGCTTCTTCACTGTGTCCATCATTGCTGTGCTAATTCCACTAAAATTCCTAATGAAATTTCGATATAAACTAGCTAACCCATGGAAACTCCTCACCTCGAAAACATTTCTCGGCGATGGCCAATTCTTGATCACTTCCACCTTACTCGGGTCCATTTTTAACTCATTCGCCGAAATAACAAAACCCAAATAAATGAGCTCTATCTTCATGAATGAGGACTTCTTCATATTAATCAATAGCTTCTCCTGCTGTAGTTTTCTCATCACAATAGCCAAATGATTCAAATGTTCAGCCTTGGTCTTACTGAAGATCAGTATATCGTCCAGATATACGATGAAAAATTTTCCGATGAACTCCCTCAGGACTTCATTAATCAGCCTCATGAATGTGCTCGACGCATTTGTCAAGCCAAATGGCATGACCAACCACTCATACAGTCCTTCATTGGTCTTGAAGGTTGTCTTCCACTCATCACCTTCCCTCATGCGAATCTGGTGATATCCTCTTTTCAAATCAATCTTTGAAAAATAATTTGCCCCACTCAAGCAATCCATCAGATCATCCATTCTCGACAGTGGAAACCTGTACCTGATGGTAATATTGTTTATCACTCTTGAATCGGTGCACATTCTCCAACCTCCATCCTTCTTTGGACTAAGCAATGTTGGAACGACACACGGACTCAGGCTTTCTCTGACCAATCCTTTGTCCAACAACTCCAGGACCTGTTTCTTGACCTCCTCGTTCTCCTGCAGCATCAACCTATACACAGCCTTGTTTGGCAAACTGGCTCCTAGTATGAGGTCTATGTGATGACTCACACTCCTCATTGGTGGCAATGAATGAGGTAATTCGTCTACCACTATATCAGTGAAATCTTCTAGCAGTTCCTGAATTTCTTCCGACAAATCATCCACTCTTGTGCTGGTCAAAACAACTCTTGGTTTCCTGACCACAAAGAATTGTGGATCTTCCTTCTTCTTTACTTCTGCCAAAAGTTCCTTCCCACTCATGAGAAGTATAGTATTTCTCGTCTTTGGCTTTACTTCTTTTTCTTTAATTGGAAGTAACATATGCGTCCTCCGATTCCTTTCCAGATTATACGTGTTCATCTTCCCATCATGAACTACGTTCCTGTCATATTTCCATGGTCTACCTAGCAATAAATGACATACATACATAGGAATAACATCACAGAGAATTTTATCATTGTATCCTTCTATCTTGATGTCAACTAAACATTGTTTGGTGATGTTTACCTGATGTCCCTTCTGTAGCCATGAAACTTTATATGGACTCAGGTGATCAGTTGTCTCCAACTCCAGCTTCTCCACCATCTCGGTTGAAACGAGATTGTCGGTGCTTCTACTGTCCACAATGACCTTGCATTTCCTGTCTTTGGTCTTGCATGTGGTTCTGAATAGTCTATTTCTATGAGTTGTGTCCTCCACCTTCTTCTCAGGTGTTAAGAGAGCCTTACGCATCATCAGTGACCTTCCATCTTCTGCGTCTTCAGCTTCAGCATTTCACCTCTGCACCTCAGCGATGTGAGCTTCACCTCCATCCTTCTTCCTGTCTGGACAATCAACCACCTTGTGTCCATTTTTTCCACATGTGTAGCATGTGATGATTCCTCCTCTACCTCTTCCTCTACCTATGGTATGAGGAAAAGTATTGTTATCAGCATATCCTTCGCTCTATTCTTCCTGCTGCATTCGTTGTTCAGCGTGTTGGCCTCGCTGAGAACTTCTAGCTCTCTCAGTTCTGGTGTGAGGATTTTTCCAGTCATCCTTAGATTTCTGGAACTTATCTTGGTGTGAGGAACTTATCTTGCCTCGCCCTTGATATGCTGGCTTACGACTTAGCTTCTCTTCTTCCTTCAACACCATCTGATATGCATCCTCCACCGTTTTGATGGTTGTCATACTCATTTCATCCTGGATATCGTATCTTAAGCCATTCATATACCTGACAACTTTTTCATCATCGCTCTCACGATGACCAACTCTGATATTGAGCTTGTAGAATTCTTCGGTGTATTCCTTCATCGTCATCAGCTTTTGTCTCAAGTTTTGCATCCTCCTGAATAGTGTGATCTGATAATCCCTTGGGATGAACTTGGCCTTCATCTTCGCAATCATTCGATCCCAGCTTTTGATCTTTTTCTTGCCTTTGGAATTTCTATCCACTTGAATCTCGTCCCACCATAATGTTGCAAGTCCTTTCAGTTTAGTGATAGCATGCCTTACCTTATTATCCTCTTCGATATCTTCATAATCGAAGTAGGTGTCAAGAGCCCTAATCCAGTCTAACAACTCTTCTGCATCCAGACTTCCTTCATAGACTGGAATGTCAATTTTTGTCTTTGAACTCATCCGAGTGATAGACTTAATTAACCACTCATTGGCTGCATCTTTAGCTACAACTTCTCTTTGTTGTTCGGCTTCTACTTCACCTTCGTAGTTTCTCATATCTCCAACATTTGTTGTGCGTCTCTGCACTGCTTCCATGTCTTCCAATCTCGCTCTGAGATTGCATATCTGCCTTTCCATCTCTGGATTCCCTGCTGGCCTACCTCTTCTTCGCACATCCCTATCCTCTGGATCAGGCGATTTCCTTTCTCTTCTTGGTGACATGGTGAAATCTTATTTTCTCCTCTGCTATAGAAAATAGAGAAGTTTCTCTCGCTCCAATACCACTTGATGTAGATGCCACCCGGCGCACGTCCGCTTCCACCAGGACCTTCTCTTCCCTCGGCCCGAAGAGCTCAAGTACTCCTCAAATCCCTTATAGGGACTTTTTCGCACCCATAGAATGATAACCTGATGATCTCCTTTTTCCTATCGGAGAATCGGACCTCACAAGATTGCAAGTCCTGTACTCGAGCCTCAAAATCCCCAAAACCCGATGGATATTCCTTTCACGATTTCCCGGCTTCGGTCGGGATTGTTCCTATCGAAAAATAGGCTTTTGCAAGATTGTACACAACTCGCCTCAAAAATCCCCGATTCCCGATCCTCTATACCGCCTCTCTCTAATCCTTAGCTCTCCTCAGCTAATCCCCTTTCACATGTGACCTCTCATTCCACGAGAGCAAGCCCCTTTTCTCTATCTGAACTTCAGAGCTCATGAATTTGCAATGCAAAGAATTCACGACCCTGGGATCTCCGATCCCTGATCTCCGATGCCACCTGTCCCCCTTTTCTCTGCTCTGGGGCCCACACGCTAGTTGATGGCTTCCACGATATCGCCTCTCATGACCTCGTAAACCTAGACACAAATTTTTGCGGCTCTAACTCGCGAACCTCCGAGCTCACGATATGCGAATGCCACCTGTCCTCCACTCAACCCTGTGGCTGTGTGGTTATCACGTTCCGAAGTCTTGAAACTCCTCCTGCAATGATTCTCACGACACCGAGAACCCCAAAATGCTGAACCCCGACTCTTCCAGATCCTTGGACACACGTCTTGCAGATCAACGACTCTTACTGTCTTAGGAGATCGCAAATCACGATGTCAACATACAAGGCCCCTATCTCCGGAAACCCGATGCTCCGATCCACGATCCTTGGGATCTCTTGCCACTTGTCCCTGTTGAAATCATCGGTTGATACTCCTTCGGGAAATCATGGATCGTGATTTCTTTCTATAAGAGTTCCACGACCATAGAAACCCCGATATCTTGAACTCCGAATATACGAGATCTTCTCTGCTCCTCCAGGCTTAAACCCTGTGCAACTTTCTGGAGATCTAGTGGCCTACAGGATTTCGTTGCTTCCTTCGGAAAATCTTAGACATTGATTCCTCCTCCGTTGGAGATTTCTCGAAAATGGCTAAGTATTCCTTCTCGCACTTTGTCCTTCAAAGCCTACGCTTATAGCTCCTGCTCGAACCTTCCTCCGCATAAAACTCCTATTCTCTACTTTCGACAATATCCCTAAAGTGATAAACCTCCTGAGCTTTTACACTCTGACTCCTTCAGAGGGATTTGCGCACACTACTTGCGCTCAACATTCAACAACTTCCCAGGTGTTGAATCCTTCAGACTCTGCGCAACTCTTGCAGCAACAGTCTTTAGCTTCCTTTTCTCCGATTAACAACTGAGACTTCTTCTTCCTCCTATGCACTCTCCACACAGCTTCAACAACCAACTCTCAATCCTAGACAGGTAAGATCAAAAGTTAAACTAACGAGCCCTCATCAACGCACTCCTTGCGGATGGATTCAACTGCACTCTTTGCAGGAATCTCCTAGCTCAGTCAGAGAAACAATTGAAACTTATTCTCTCCTCTCTAACTTCAGTTTAAACCCTGAAATCACATGCACAACATATTCAGAGCAAATGCATAACCAGAAAAACAAACATTCATGAGCACATAAACAATCTACACAGAGAAACAACACCAACCATGAACTTGAATCAGAACTTTCTTCTATTAATTCAAATATCTGTACATGGGTGTTCTTCACAATTTTCTCTATTTTCTCTTCTCTTCTAAATGCTTGATTCTAATGTTACAATGTACAATGAGGGTGTATATATCCATTTTCCCTCTTGGACTCTAAAACTGTCTAATCTGGAAATAAATCCTATCTACCTGCATTAAATCTAATAAATGCCTCCTATCTAATTCAGACAAGAGTGTATGGCTCGAGGTATGATACATAATACAAAAGGTTCTCCTTCATAAAGGATCATTTAAGACTTGCTCTACAATCCCAAAGCACTTTTCAAAATTTGGGTTTGTTTATCCAGCTGAACTTTCGTTTGATGTGTTGGCTCGCTTGCTGAGTTGGCGATGCTCCTGCATCAAAATGGATATCAAATATAACTTATTACATGGGGATTTACAAGAAGAAATTTACTTGGAACAACCTCTTAGCTATGTTTATAATGACTCCAACCTTGTTTTCCACCTTAATAAATCTCTTTATGGTCTTAAGCAAGCTCCTTGAGCTTGGTATGAGAAAATGGACAACTTTCTTCTTGATACCATCTTTTCTAGATGTCATTCTGACCCTAATGTCTATACCAAGAAAGTAGGAAGCTATCTCATAATCCGTTTTATTTATGTTGATGACCTTATCATCATTGGTAGTAACCCAAAACTTTTAAACCATGTGAAAACCAGTCTTAAGAGGAAATTTGAAATGACCAACTTAAGTTTCTTTCACTATTTTCTTGGCCTCCAAGTTTTGAAGACCAAGGAATATTTTTTTCTTTCCTAGTATAAGTATTATTTTTACCTTCTTCATCACTTTCACATGGAATATTCAAAACTATCCCCTTCTCCTTTGTAGTCTGGAGTCAAACTTGTTTCCACCTATACTTCTCCTGAAGTTGATGCCACTTTGTACCATCAGTTAGTTGGCATACTCTTATACTTGACTCATATCAATATTGATGTTTCCTATATTGTTGGTATTGTTTCTTGGTATATCAAAACACCCCATGAAATCCATTGGAAAGAAGCTAAAAGGATACTTCCATATTTTCAAGGAACATATTACTTTGGGATAAAATACAGTTTAGGGGGTACTCCTTTTTTTTTGGTTTCATTGATTCAAATTGGGTTGGTGAACTTGATGATTGAAATTATATTGTAGGATATGTTTTCAACCTTGGTTTTAGGACATGTCACTTGGGCCTATAAGAAACAACAAGGTATTTCTCTTTCTTCAGCAGAAGAAGAGTATCGAGAAACGATTAATGCAAGTCAAGAAGCCTTGTGGCTTCGACAAATATTTTAAGATTTTCAATTCTAGCACAACATATGACCACCCTTTGGTGCAACAATCAAAGTGCCATCAAGCTCGCCAAAGATCCAATTAAAAATAAGTGTAGTGAACACATCGAGCTTCACATGCACTTCATTAGAAAGCTAATTAATGATCTAGTTATTGAAGTGATATTTTTCCCTATAGAAGATCAATTTGCAGACATTCTCACAAAGTCTCTTATAGAAGCAAAGTTTTCCAAACTTTGATCTATTTTAGGAGTTTAAGAAGTTGTCATTAAGGGGAAATAAACTCTAATGCCTCCTTCATTCTCCTATTGTGTCACCTTTGAAAATCCTTAAATCATATCCAAAGATGTTATTAAGGGGGGATGTTTGGATATCTAGACACTTAGGTGTTTTTTAAGATCAACTTGGTCTAATGTGTCCTTAGGTAAAAGTATGTTTCTTTAGTATGCATCAGTATGAATTTGTAGTTAGATAATCCAACAATCACAGTATGTTCCCAACATAGAGTGATTCGACATTTCGTGTTATCCCCAATATTAATGGCTACATCGATCCATGTCTTAACGCCGAATTGGTCCATGATCTCTATTTAAATAACATGGAGGTTCATTTTCCAATGATCAATTGTGAGAAAATCTCTTTTAAATCTCTTTGTAATATTTTTCTTTTACATTAATAAATTGTTTCAAGTGGCCACATTGGTTGGGGTAGTGAATTTCTGCCCCCAAAGGTTTTACCACATAAAAAAAATTGTGTGTTGATCATTTATCTAGTTGTGGGAGTAGTTACTAAAGGTGTTTATCTTCTGTTGGAATACTTGTGTTGTCAAACATGAGAACAATGCAAAATTTGAATGACTATCTAATTCTATATAAATTTCTTGGAGACTTCTATTCATTCTAGTGTTAGGGCCAATATAATTACATGATTGAGGAATAGAATTATACTAACCTTTTGACCTTCATGCCTCAACTTGAATAGAATTTCTTGGAATCCTTCTTGGAGTATACATGGAAAGTGATTGAGCTTGTGTATCTTTCTATCCTACTTGTTCGATATTCTCTTCTACATGAACTTGTGCACAAGGAATTGTTTCTCCAACAGTCATATTTTTTTATACACTTCCATTCCAAGATTCATCTTCTTTGAACTCTATATCTATGCTAATTACAAAGTTCTTTGTGACTGAATTGTACAATCTGTATGCGACGAACTGCTCACCGTAACCTGTGAAAACACACTTCTCACTTTTGTCATACAATTCTCTTCTTATCTATTTACGTACATGATCATATGAAATACATCCAAACACCTTGAAATGTGATACGATTCACTTCATACAACTCTAGGCCTTTTGTGGCAGTCTATTTTTGATACTCTTTGTGGGAGACTTGTTCAAAATTTATACATAAAAAGTGACTGCAAGTGACCAAATCCCAAGTGCGAAATCCAAGACTCATATGCATTGGTTACTTTGTGGGAAAATGAGGTTAGCTAAGTGATATTTTTCATAGTCAAAGGATACATCCTATCCTTGATCATTTCAATTCTAGCAATTATTCTCCTGCTCGGAAATTTGTCTAGGATTGTAGAAGTATTGTTGTTCAAAATAACTTTATTACCATTTTGGGTAAGTTGACCAACACTCATAAGGTTATTTTTTAATCATTGAACTAAATATACATCTAAAATGTTTTTATTTTCACCTTGTTTAGCAGGGACCCTAACTGTACCCTTACCAATGACATTAACAACCTTGTCATCAACCAATTTGAATTCAATCTTAATAGAGTTATCTTGTCTTGTAAACATATTCCTATTTCTAGTCATATGTCTACTACAACCACTATTTATCAACCAAAGGTATTTGTTACTATCTTGGGAAACATCAAAATTAATAAACATAGACTCATAATTACTTTCAGAGGTATTTCTAAAATTAGATTTGTTTTTATTTAGGTATGCAAGACATTTCCTACATTCATTAGCATAATTACTATAGTTTTTACAATAATAACATTGATATTCATATTTTTCATATCTTCTTATTCATTTATGGCCTCTACCACTCCCCCATTAAGCTTTAAGAGTTCTATTGTGGTGTATCTCCTTGATCTGATCTTGAATTATCATAACTTTGTGATTTGACTCTGTTATATCTTCCCTTGGAATATGTTGTTCCTTGCACTGCATCTGCTAATATATTCTTATGATTCAAACACATTCTAAAAGGAATCATCATCCATGTTCATCCTTGAACCATGAGATATAAGGGATCTCATCAACTCATCTACATAAAGCTATGCTAGATTCTTTGATTATTCAATGACAACAACTAAAACATCAAATTTGACTAGAAGGATTCTCAAAACTTTCTCAAAAAATTTATGGTATGTTATATCTTCAACATGTGTTCTTAACTAGTTTACTATATTCATCATCTGATTCATAAACCAATCAACATACTTAGAATCTTTCATATTTAGATTCTCAAAAACTCCTCCTAAGAGTCTACAACTTTGTTGTTTTTACTTTTTATGTGCCTTGATAGTAAATCTATGAAGTGTCCCATGCTTTCTTAGCATAATTTGTTGCTACAACTTTCGGAAAAATTGGTTCTTCTAATCCTTGTTGAATAAGCCATATTGTCTCTAGATCCTTCTTTCTATTTTAAGTTAATTGATATCTTTGAGCATTCTTCATAGTTTGTATGGTTTCTTGATCTAGTTCTGTGAACCCATTTACAACTACACCCCTACAATCTTAAGAATGCCAAAAATTTACATCTTGATTAAACAAAATTTATAATTTTTACTTTTCAAAACTAGTCCCTGAGGCTCTCAGGCTATCATAGATTACTGCTAGTTTCAAAGAGAAACAAATGAATTAAGGCCAAATTAAATTTAAATTTAATAGTAATAATAACATGTGATTGATGCAAATTAGTTTGGGTGGATTACCAATCTCTATTTCCCATTTCCAACGCTACCCATATCCCTATTCTTGAAACAATAATTCAAACATCGATTCTTACAATTAACCCCAAATTTCACTTAGAAAGATATCACTTAAATTTTTCTTCGACAAATACCCTTGAATTTGAACACAAAGGAAAACTGAAATATTCATCAAAATTGATTTTGTAAAAGAGACATCTGTGACCATGGAAACTTATTTCATCACCTCAACTCCATCAATTATCCATTTTTCAACAAAATTTCCATGAGAAATAGTTAATCACGAGTCCATGGGTTCGTCCCTCAATCAAAGATGTGACTTCAAAACCCTTGCCTCTCCTTTAGAAAACGGCTAGGGTTTGCAAACATAACAATGATGGTTCTTTCAAAGAGTACTCCTAACAATGGTGGGGAGTTCCACGTACTCCCAACAATTGACCTTATCCAAGGATCTCTCCTCTCAAAACCCTTTACAAGACTCATGAAGGATGGCTCTAAATCTCACTCTCATAAAAATCTAAATAAAGGAGGTAGGGAAAATACTTACATAAAACAATTGCTACACCATATAAGAATAGATACAAAAATGGTCCCACTGTTTCTATAGCCAAATAATTTTGAATCATTGATCAATTTCTCTCTTCCAGAGACCCTTTTATTACTTGGTGAAATAATATTAAATACAATGAAGAATATCTATGTAGAAACAACTATATTCTAAGAACCTCAGGATACATAAACAACAAACAACTCAACAAACTCAACTTACTAGGTCAACAAGAGTAATTACATTATTCCAACATGCATAACATTATAGATAATTTTAAGGATCCATACTTGTCTTAAACTATAGAAACCTTGGTGAATCTTACTAATTATTAAAATTCCAACCATAAAATGGCTAGTGATATTTTTGTAAAAATATTTAGGTTCATAATAATTTTATATAGTTTTAGGAATTTTGAGAATTTTTTAGAATAAAATACATTTATCCTCTAGAATTTGTGTGAATCAATTTAGAAAAAACATGGAAATTGGTGAATTAGTTTTTGAAAAAAATCATGGAAAACTAACCCATGGACAAAATTTACCCCCTAAAATTTCCCATACATAGCATCAATCCCTTATTTTTAGTTGTTGATAATGGATTTTGGAGTATGATGCCAAGATTTATTTTTCTAGGGATTATCTAGTCAAAACAAGATAGCCAATATGGATACATGAAGCTACTTATAATACATGGGCACATAATCCAAATGATCAAGTGAAGGAGAGTAATAAAAAGGACTATAAAATTCTCTTCTACATTCAATAAGTTGTCGATGAGTGGATTTTCCCAATAATTGTAGAATCACTTGAAACAAAGCAACACTAAAATATTCTACTAAATATCAAAAGAACAAATAACATTAATTTCATTGTAATTCAAATGTTAAAGAGAAATTTTAGGAATTCTATTAATGAAAAAGTCTTAATCTATGAATGGATTCATTCTTTTGTTTTGTTTTGGGAATTGTAAATTCAAAAAAATTCTCCTAGAGAGAACTTGTCATATCAAAGCAAATGTTAAAATATATCAATAATTTATACCCATAGATTTGATTCTGTTGTAGTCTATATATCACACCTCTCTTGAACATGGATTTAAATAATAAGTGAAAATTCATGATAAAAATAATAAGAATGCCAAGAAAGTCTTCGAAGGTGACTCTTGAAATAGTATTTGACAAAGATGATGTTTATAGGTAGAGGAAGTACTAGTCCAATGAAAGGAGAAGGTAGAGAAAGAAGCAATAGAGATTGACACATAGGTGAGGAAGTACTAGTCCAATAAAAGGAGAAGGTAGAGAAAGAAGCAATAGAGATTGACACATAGGTGATCAATATTTTGATAAATGATATTCGACATCATTATTGTCAAAAATATAGAAACTTTGACTATGAGTGTGGGCATAAAAGATTTGAAATAAATAATAAGAGGGATAACTTTGTAAATAGTATTTTACAAAGATGATGTTTAGAGGTAGAGGAAGAACTAGTCCAACAAGTTTGTGTGGCAACGCAGTCCTTGCCAATGATGTCAGAAAGCAAATTGTGGAAAATGGGGTCAAATTGTAAATGAAACGAAGTGTTTGGTGAAAAATGTATATCATGGAAATGTTGTGTGCAACATATATATCACGGAACATGGGGAAAAAGTAAATCACTCTTGGCAGTAAGAGAACCATCTATTTTTTGAAAGTATATAACAAACTTATATTTTTTGAAAGTATATAACAAACTAAATTTTTTTTGAAAGTGGAAGAATAAATTTGGAAATTTAAATGCATTTTCCATATGGACTAGTGAAAGATAAAAATATATGAAGACATAAAATTAAAAGGAGATAAGAAATATAAAAATTTAAATGCATTTGTGAACATGGGGTATAAGTAAATGATGCTTTCATTGTTGAGCACCATTTATTTTGAAATATATAAAAAACGAAAAGTTTGTAACATATAAAAATGTAAATTCATTTTTCATACACAGTGGTGAAGGATAAGAATAAAAGTCTGTAACATATTAAAAACTAAATGCATTTTTCATACAAACTGGTGAAACATAAGAATAGAGTCTGTAACATAATAAAATTTAAATGCATTTTTATTTGAAATATGTCAAAAAATAAAAGTTTGTTACATACTACTAGAAATTTTGAAATATACAAAAAAAATAAAGTCTGTTACATATAAACTGGAATTTCAATGTGTTTGTCATGTAGACTGGGATTGGGGCTCTTGTGTACCATTAGAGAAATATGTACAAGAAACAAGCTTGTGGAAAGAAGATAGAGTGAAATACCTGGAAAAAATAAAATGGAAAGGTATAAGTGTTTGCCTATAGATATCTATTTAAGAAACTGGAATAAATAGGTTGATAAACAAAGAAGGATGCAAATAGTAAACTTACAGTGAGGATACATATGTACCCTTTGTTTATTTGCTTGCGGCTATTGTTTCATTGATGTCGTCGATGACTACGTTTTCAAGGATGTCCTCGACGGTTGTTGGAATGTTAGCAACTGCCTGTTGCCTTTCGTCGGTGGCCTGTTTCAATTTCCTTTCGAGACATTCTTCAATGTAGCTTCTCATTGGGGTGATGTTGATCTCATTCCAGATTTTTATGTTGAAAAGATTGTTTTCTAATTCTCAGAAGTCGATAGAAATACTAGAGGGAGCCTGATGAATTTCCTCATTTTGTGATCTGGATTATTTTCGGCACGAAATGAGAGCGGAGATATAATAAATAAATGCACAGAGATATCGCATATATCCAGTAATATAAAAAATATATATCAGAGATGCAACCATAAACACAGAGATACAGTAATACACAATTTCTATTAATGAAATAAATGTATAGAGACTGTAAAAATACAGAGTGAAAGACTCGCTAGAATGGTGGCAGCTTATCTCTTAGAAGAGATGCGATGGCTACTCGCATTCGCAAGAAGATGGTTACAATGAGGCTCTAGAGGCATTTTTACAATAATCGGGAATGGCAAAAGTCCTAGACATCCAAAAACCTAACCCTAGGNTTGGGTAAGTTGGTGCATCAACTTCCCGGGGTCGTAACTTTTGCATACGATCTCCGTTTTAGGCGTGTGATAGCTCGTTGGAAAGGTATCATCGAGGAGATTCATTTTGGGGGCTCAATCATGCCTTTGGCTATCAGTGAGAACCTCTATCTCAAAAAAAATTCATTTAGGCCCTCAAAATGGCCCCGAAAGTGAAAACCTGCTAAAAATAGTAAATTGCCAAAATGGCCAGAAAACTGTTTTGAGCCATTTGGAAAAGGTGGGTGGCCCCCAATATCCACCTGGATCATTTTGTACTGCATATTTGACTATCCAGTCGTGGACGTGAGCTTGATCAAATTGAAGGATGTTGTAAAAATTTTCTAGAGACAAGGCCTTAAACATAGAAAACTATTTATCGAACTCCTTTCTAGTTAAGGGAAAGGAGTTTGCGATTAAGTGATGGTCTTGGAAGTCGTCTATTTTCCCAGCTAAGTCTATATTTGACAACCTTGTGAATAATTTATCTTTCTTCAATATGGCTTGTTCACATGACTGAACATTGATATGCGGGTTCTTCACTTTTTCTTTCCAACATGCATTCAATTGGCCAATCCATTTTTTGGATGGAATATATTCTTCTCTTCTTTCTGTTTCTGTCATATTCTTGACAATCTTGCCAAAAGGAATGACCATTTTGAAAAATAAATTTTCTTCATATTTTAACTTGGCCTGCAAAATCTCGAGCAAGCTATGTGCCCTGGTTCTAAGGGAAGTGATGGTTTGTGATATTTTCCATGCCTCGGTAACCAGTTCCATTCGTTTTTTATATTTTTCTCCACATATACTTTATAGGATGCGAGCAGGGTGGAGGATGCCTTAACATTAGGTGCAGGGGTTCCAGGCATGGATATTGCCAAAGGATTGACAATAAATGGCATAGGAATGAAAGCGTCTTCCAATTCCTTGACTCGGTCCTTCAGTCTGGCATTCTTAGCCTTGATGCCTCCAATGGAATCATGAAGTGATTCTCTGGTCATAGTGTGAAGTTGACATATTTGGGACGATTGCATGTTGGCAACATCAACCTCTGAATGAGATTTTCCTTTCTTATTTTTAACATTTTTTTCTCAATTATCAATTTTTTGGATCAACTATAAAAAACAACACTCTGGAAGATGAAGGATTCATCTTCGTCAAAATTTTCGATAACAGATATGTCCATTGGATGGCTATGGTGGATGGCATCTATGGGCTGATCAAGGAAGCGAATCATGCTATCCAGATCAGTGTCAAGTTCCATGTTCTCACTCTAAATTTTTGGCTCTTTCGCCTGCCCTAGATTTTTTTTTCTCTTCTTCTCTACTCGAATCTTGTGAGAACTATCAATTTTAGAGTGAGGAGGGTTGTTATCTCCTCCTTCATATGAATAACTCTGGGTTTCTTTGTTGTTGTGGTGGGTCGTTGGAGCGATGATTCGGGATGTTGTACTTTTTGGAGTGATATTTGTGGATTGAACACTCTTATCAATAGGGAATTTCCCCTATTGTGTGCACAATTTAGTGCAGATTTGCGCTATGTCTACGTCGTTGACATCAAAAGTAGGACCGTTATTGTCACTGTCTCTTTTTTTGGGAAGGTGGTTTTTAAAAAAACAATCGTCGAGGCCAAGTGTTTGTAAATTCTGTCTAAAAATATTATAGGGGTCAAACCCTCTTATTATTTTATAATATATCAAGTTGAAGATGCTATAATATGCTGCAAAATCGTCAATTTTGTTGATGTTTTTCAACACGAACTCCCCTATTTTCCAAGGTAGAGGAATGAATTATTTTTTTTCTTCCTTTGGAATAGATGGAACCAGTAGATGTATTGACATGCTACTTCTTCAAGAGACATTATGTCTATAATGTGACATGGAAGGAGAGTAGGTTGTTCCATGGAGCCAAAAATTCTTATGACAGTGTAATTATCCAAATGTTCAAGTGTCCCCTTCTTGTCCAAAAAACTAGCTGCCTATTCATATATGCGGGGAGCATCTTCTCCTAACAACAAAACTTTGAAAATAGACAAGAAGCCATTAAAAACCTCATAAAAATAGAGGGAAGGCTTGTTCTTCCACCAGGCCTGGTACCAGAATGTTACTGGGTGGAATTCACAGTTGACATTCTTGGACAGACATAGTTGCGGAAACCGACAGGAATCAACTATTGCAAAAAATAAATAGGATGACATATAAAATTTATTTTCCCTTTTGTAACTTGACAATTGGAAAGATATTTCATGGGAAAATAACCTTCACTAATAAAAAATGGCTTGTTCATTAACTGTGAAATACAAAATATAAAGAGCCACGCGGGAAACAGTTGTTGGGGACTCCTATCCCATTATTCTTGTAAACAACCAGGTAATTTCATGAAATGGATTTCTAAATGAACTAACTTGTATGCTTGTAATAGTTTCAGGAACTAGAAGCGAGTTTTCCAAAAAAAGGGGCAAGAGGTCCAATCTGTTATTATTCTTTGTTGGGAACTGTTTTCAATCTTCTCCAATGAACGCCAATGTTGTCTCTAACAATTTCAACATCTGGCGGAAGACCCGAGGTGACAAAGAAACAGAAGAGCGGTCTCACAATGGAATAATTATTTTCTTTGCAATAAATTTATCAGCGCACCAAGAGACCAGGTCCTTATAGTCAAAAACCTCAGGGACACAGCCTGCATGAGAAATCTCGGAGGTCCAAATTACTTGGTTCTCTGTGGTAGAGGTTGAGTAATAAGAATATTACCTGGACCACTGGAAGTTCTAGTCCTCGCGCCTGAAGATGTTCATTGTATCTCCACAAAATTGTTGTTGAGCTGATCCAATTGGTTTATGAGAACGTTGTTTTACTGCAGATGCTGGTTTAAATGAATAGTTACAACCAATAATGTAACTCTTCGCTAAATATTTGTTAAATGTTTATGAATGGGAAAGCTCTTCGAGCCTTTCGTTGATTAATGGAAATTTGTATTGGTGGTGCATTATGAGCTGTTAGCAGTAAAGCTTATTTATTGCATATTTAGAAATGAGAAGGTGGAAGGTATGACGAAGTGAAATTAAGGATTGGAGGTTTCGTGAACATGGGAAGACGATGACATGCTTATGGGATTTCATGATTTTGAAATGAACACTCGGAAGGGATAATATAATCCCCCCGCAAATTTTGGTTTAGTGTGTATCAATACGAGATGTACTTCAGCCTTTCGTCCATGAATTCCAATCTATATGGTTTCTGCATGATGACCTATTAGAATTAAATGCCAGTAATTCCATATTTAGAAACAAGTTATGTATATATATAAAAAATTTATTATAGACAAGTGCGAAGGTGACGGAGATGGCAGAGAGAAAGGAAAGAATGGAAAGTTCTGAAAAGCGGTCGAATGGATTTCAAAAAAGGGTTACGGGGATAGTCAGAACAGCCGTGTCTTGCATGGTCAAATTTCATGTATCAGAATTTTTGGGTGCAAAATGTGTAAAACGGAAGAGATCATGATGGGATATTTGAGCGACCGATTTGTATATTTGCAGAATTCTGGAAAAGTGTCTAAGTATGGAATAGGTAAATTGTTAATTACATGAGTAGCAATAGGATCTTATATATAATTTCCAATTGTTGATTGCAAAGGGGTGTGGGCATAGGAAACAATGACTACGAATTGAATATTTCTTCAACCCGCCAAACCAACAACCCACCAAAGAAATTTGAACAAATAGTGAAGTATGGAAAGAGGACATATGGGCTTCAAAATGGGGTGACAATAGTTCCACAAGATATGCGAGGACCTGACGGTTAAATTGTATTTCTTGAAAGTTTTCAGTTCAAAATGTATACCATGGAAGAGGGCATGATAGGTGGACCGTAATATAGAAGAGGGCATGATCTAAGGCTAGCTGCAAATTTATATATCACAGAAGTGACAGAACTATTCGCAAGCCATGGAACAACAAAAGTCTAATCTAGAGCCCACCTACTGGGAATTCACAATCAGAGAAGTTTATGGATATGTAAAGGGGAAGCATTCGGTCATTGTTGTGATAAATGAGCACGAGTGTAGATGTGAACCCACAAGACCACCCATGTGCTCAACCATACATTTTCGAAAGAAGGAATAAGTGACAAAAAAGATAAATTTTAGGGAAAAGAGAAACAAATATTTAGCCAAGTATAGAAGACGAAAAAACAAGGACCAATATATTCACATCTGTAACAGATGTCCCATTTTTGTGCCAATATATATACTTTGAATGAATTGCCAAGATGGAAGGAACAGAAAGCAATGACCAGGAACATGATCTGCAAGTTTACTTGGTTCTTGTTTGTATACTTCATCTATTAATTTGTATAGTGTGGAACTCTGGGTGTTGTTTGCAGGACATGAAACTATAGAGGAAATTAATTTATATATTGTAGAGCTCTGAATGTTGTTTGGAGGTCACGGAAAAGTAGAAGTCCAATGTTGACCCAGTCAATGCACAAGTTCTCCTGTCAATTTGTATATTGTGGAACTATGGGTTCCATTTATAGGACACAGAACAATAGAGGGTCAATTTAAAGAAAGGGGAAGCGGTCATTGGAAACGCATGAATCCGCGAAGTTGTGGAGCAAGGAATTTTCGGGAAAAAAATGATTAAGAACTAGGAAGAGAAATGAGAGAGAATAAAAGAGTGGGATAATAGAAAGGCGGAAGGCAGTTTTTGTAAGCGTGAATTAGTTTCAAAGAAGCCCCATTATTGCAAGACCATGATTTTGTACTAATTGTCAGCAAATGCATTGTTGAAGATTAGATTTTATTGCAACATGTGCGTGTAAGTATGTTCTTGATACATTCTTCCATGATTGTAACATATTAACTTAACTACTAAACTTTAGTTTCTACTAATTGCCAAGAAATGCGTTGTTGAAGATTATATTTTATTGGAATGTGTGGGTGTAACTGTGTTCTTGATACATTTTTCCATGACTGCAACATATTAACTCAAGTATCAAACTTCTTGAATTATGGGTTGTTAGCATTAAAACTTAATAATTGCATGTCTAGAAACAAGAATAATGATTTTTCTGCAACATTGTACATTGGTATTGTTATGTTCTATCTACATTACGAATAGAATTGAATGTTGGTTTGAAACTCTGTAATCCTTTTTTTGTTTGCATAAAAAGATGTTGGATTCACACAGTACATTGGCATATAATTGTTAGATGTTCCATATTAGAAAAAATAACCTAAGTAAACATAATATCGAAGAAGTACGAGAGCATCGAACCATGCCAATGAGAACATACATTAAATCTAGAAAAGAGGCAACAACGAAGAGTCGAAGGAAAATATTTTTTAATAGAAAATCCATTTAAAAAAAAAAAGAAAAACACCGATTATTGTACATCTATCCTTAGAAATTGGACCTAGTTCTTCAGGCCGAAACATTGAACGTATCTGTGACAAACACAAGAACGGGATCCATAGTATGCAAGATCCTTGCAGTTTTCTCCTTAATGAATCAAGGAAAATGGAATAGCCAATAGATGAAACTTCCTCTGCATAGTCCGAAAAAATTTAGGAGCAGAGATTGCACGTGCAATTCCAGAGGCCCAAATTAGTCCATTCTGGGCGAAAGGAGATGACTAGTAGAAAAATGCCTTGCAACAGTGAGAGCTTTGGACTTGATTCTCGAAGATGTTAATCAATAACTTTTTGGCTTAAAATATATATCTGGGAGCATCAACATATCATTGCTTTATAGTGAAACTCTTCCGCCCAGAACATACTAATTTGGAACTCTGGAATTCCTACTTTCGCGCTGCAAAGTGGCTATTGCATTCACCGTCAGTTTCTTTTTTGAAAATCCTTTTGGTGTTTTCATGATCGCCATCACCGAGTTGGGAAGTTCTGTCTGTTATGGTTGATTTCAATTTGGGCACAGGAGTCAGAAGATTCTCTACATTTCCATCATCCATTGTTGTATCATCGTCTATCAGATCATCTTCTACCGGATCAGAACTCGTGGCATCAACTTCTGTGATAGACATGTATTCTTTTTCCATGATATCATCTTCTTCTGGCTCATAATTCATGGCATCAACTTCTGCGACAACCATGTATGCAACTGGGAAGGTTCTCTGAGAATCCATGGTTTCCTTAGAATTTTTTGGCTTGAAATATATCTCTCGGTGTACCAAGGGACCATCTCCTTTTTTTCTCTTGGGCGGAGGGAGATGAATAGTAGGAATATGCCCTAGAATAGTAGAACCTCTGGCCATTATTCCCCAATGTGTTTATTGTGTTTGGAGAGAACTGCTGGTACAAGTTATCAAGAATTTCTATTTACTCAAGATGATGTTCGAAATGAAAATCGGGGAGGGATAATATAACCCTCCACAAATTATGGTTTAATGAGTAGTAATGGAATATCTCCTCGAGCCTTTCGCTGATCAATTAAAATATCCACGATTCATGTGGAATGAGTTGTCATCATCACAGCTCACTAATTGAACAATTAGAAAAAAGTGTGAAGGTGGTGGTGACGGGGAAGAGAGATTAAGAATTAGAAATTTCTTATAAGCAGCAACCCACCAGCGGACAAAAAAAACATTGGATCGCCTTTAAAATGAATACTTGGAAAGGATAACATACTTGTGTGCAAATCTTAGTTTAATTCATAGTAATGACAAATCTTCTCCAGATTTCTAGACATTAATGACAATCTTAATAGTTCCTATAGGATGACTACTATCATAAAAGATTAATTATTGCATATCTAGAAACAAGTACCAAGGAAGTGGTGATGGCGAAACCAATTCCAAGAAATACCAAAGTATGGAAAGCAGTCGGGCGGGTTACAAAAGAAAAATGGTAGAAGATATACCCAGGAGACATGAAGGGTCAATGGTCATATTGCATCTCGGTGACAGATATCGACCATCAATTTGTATGTCACAGAATTTGTAAATTGAGAGGTGAACCTGCGAGCTGGTTGGCTCAACATTGCACTTTCATTGTTCTGTTTCCTCCAAATAGCACTCGAAGTTCTGCGATATACAGATTGGCAGATGGACTCAAGGGTTGGCGGGTTCAACATTGCCATTGTTTACGGATGAAAATCCCTATAAACTATATAACATATCTAAAAACATTATTTTCAATACTTAATTATTAATAGTACATGTTCATATTGTATAATTTTATTAGATGAGAAAGTTTGCACAATCTGGTCGAACGAGTTTTTTAAAAGTTTTCTGACAAACGAGAAATACATAGTAAACATTTACTTTGATAAAGTATGGACATGATATTTTATAGATCATATACGGATCCCTCATTCCATACTTAGGCACTTTTTCAATTAAGGGTTCTCGACATGGCGGGCTGAAAATTGAGCCTCTATTGTTCCGTGTCCTACAAATAGAACTCACACTTCCGCGATATACAAATTGACAGGTGGACTTGCGGGTTGGTTGGTTCAACATTGCACTTTTATTCTCCCGTAGTGATTCTGTATTAATTCCATATTTAGCCACTTTTTTAGATCGAGTGCTCTCGGGCTGGTGGGAAAAAAATGGGCCTCTATTGTTCCGTTCTCTACAAATGGAACCAAAAATTCCGCGATATAAAAATTCACAAAGAGGACCTATGGTAAATTATTACTGTTAAATATTGATATTGCAGAATTTAATTAGACGAGAAAGTTTGTGCAATATGTTCGGCTGAGTGATATAAAAGTATTCTGACAAACGAGCAATACATAGTAAACATGTACTTTTATAAAGTACGGACATGAGATTTTATAGAGAATATGCAGATCCCTGATTCCATACCTAGGCACTTTTTTGATCACGAGTTCATGGCCTGGCGGGCTCAAAATTGAGTCTCTATTGTTCTTTGTTTTACAAATAGCACCTAGACTTCCATGATATACAAATTGATAGGAAGACTTGTGGACATGAGTCTCTATATAAAGTGTGGACATGAGATTTTCTAGAGGATATGCAGATCCCTCATTCCATACTTGAGCACTTTTTTTATCGCGGGTTCGTGGCTTGCCGGGCTGATAATTGAGTCTCTATTGTTTCTTGTCATACAAATAGCACCCAAACTTCTGTGATATACAAATTTAAAGGAGGACTTGCGGGCTTCTTGGCTGAACATTGGTTTTTTATTGTCTCGTAGCGATCCTGTATTAATTCCATATTTAGCCACTTTTTTTGATCGAGGGCTATCGATCTGGCTGGATGAACATTGTACTTTCATTGTTATGTGTCCTCCAAATAGCAGTCGCAGTTCCGCAATATGTAGATTGACAGATGGACTCGAGCACTGGTGGGATAAAATTTTCCATTGTTTATGGATGACAATCCCTATCAACTATCTAACATATCTAAAAACAATATTTTCAATACTAAATTATTAATATTGCATATTAATATTGTAGAATTTAATTAGACAAAAAAAAATTTCCATTCTGGTGGGGTGACTGATATAAAAATTTTCTGACAAATGAGCAATACATAGTAAACATGTACTTTTGTAAAGTATGGACATGATATTTTATAGAGCATATGCAGATCCCTCATTCCATACTTTGGCACTTTGACACTTTTTGTTTCTCGACCTGGTAGGTTGAAAATTGAGCCTCTATTGTTCTATGTTCTACAAATAGCACCCACATTTTCATGATATACAAATTGACAGACGAAATTGTGGTCTGGTTGGCTCAACATTGCACTTTTATTGTCCCATAGTGATTTCGTGTTAATTCCATATATATCCACTTTTCTTTATCGAGGGCTCTCGGGATGGCGGGCTGACCAAATGAAAATTGGGCCTCTATTGTTCTGCGCTCCACAAATAGCACCCACAATTCTGTGATATACAAATTGACAAGTGCACCTGCGAGTTGGCTACCTCAACATTGTTCTTTTATTGTTTTGGGTGCTCCAAATAGCACTTGGAGTTCTGCAATATACAGATTGACACATGGACTCGAGGTAAATTATTACTGTTAAATATTGATATTGCAGAATTTAATTAGATGAGAAAGTTTGTACAATCTGGTCGGGCAAGTAATATAAAATTATTTCAACAAACAAGCAATACATAGTAAACATATACTTTTATAAAGTATGGACATGAGATTTTAGAGAGCATATGTGGATTCCTCATTCCATACTTAAGCATTTTTTGGATCGTGGGTTCATGGCCTGGTGGGCTGAAATTTGAGGTTCTATTGTTCTGTGTCCTACAAATAGCACCCATACTTCCGTGATATACAAATTGACAGGCGGACTTGCGGGCTGGTTGGCTGAACATTGCACTTTTATTGTCCCGTAGCGATCCTGTATTAATTCCATATTTAGCCATTTTTTTTATCGGGGGCTCCCGGGATGGGGGTTGGCTAGCTCAACATTTCACTTTTATTGTTTTGTGTGCTCCAAATAGCACCTAGAGTTCCGCGATATACAAATTGACAGATGGACCCGAGGTAAATTATTGTTGTTAAATATTGATATTGTAGAATTTAATTAGACGAGAAAGTTTGTACAATCTAGCCAGGTGAGTGATATAAAAGTATTCCAACAAACGAGAAATACATAGTAAATATGTACTTTTATAAAGTATGGACATGAGATTTTATAGAGCATATGCAGACTCCTCATTCCATACTTCGACACTTTTTAGATCGCGGGTTCATGGCCTGGTAAGCTGAAAATTGAGGTTCTATTGTTTCATTCCCTAAACATAACACCCAGACTTTTGCGATATACAAATTGACAAGTGGGCTCTTAGGTTGGTTGGCTTAACATTGCACTTTTATTTCCCCTTAGCGATCCCATATTAATCCCATATTTAGCTATTTTTTCTGATCGGGGGCTCTTGGGCTGGCGGGATGAAAATTGGGCCTCTATTGTTCCGCCCTCTACAAATACCACTCACAATTCCATGATATACAAATTGACAAGTGGACCTACAGGCTGGTTGGCTCAACATTGCACTTTCATTGTTTTGTGTCCTCCAAATAACACGCAGAGTTTCGCGATATACAGATTGACAGATGGGCTTGAGGGCTGGTGGGTTCAAGTTTTCCATTGCTTACAGATGGTAATCCCTATAAACTATCTAAAATATCTAAAAACATTATTTTCAATACTAAATTATTAATATTAAATACTAATATTGCAGAATTTGATTAGACGAGAAAGTTTGTACAATCTGGTCGGGTGACTAATATGAAAGTTTTCCGACAAATGAGAAATACATAGTAAACATGTACTTTTATAAAGTATAGACAAGATATTTTATAAAGCATATGCAAATCCCTCATTCCATACTTAGGCACTTTTTGGAATGCAGGTTCTCGGCCTGGGGGGATGAAAATTGAGCCTCTTTTGTTCTGTCTCCTGCAAATACCACCCAGACTTCCCCGATATACAAATTGACAGGCATACTTGCAGACTCCACGAATGGCAGGTTGAAGATTGCAATTGTTTAGGGATGGCCATCCTATCTAACTTTATCTAAAAACATTATTTTCAAATACTAAATTATTAATATTAACTATTGATATTGTACAAGTGAATTACATTAAATTATTAAATAATGTTAAATCGTTTATTTTTAAAAAAATGAAGGAAACAATTTTTATTTTTTTTTAAATTCTATCACCACAAGCATAACAAGGACCAATTTGAATTTTAAGGGCCTCTTGTTCATATGGTAGAACAATTTCACTTTGCACAGTATATATTCATTGATTTCAAATTATTCCAGGATATTAACTTTACCAAGTTCATTGAAAAAGAAAAAATGCCAAAACAACGACCAATTTGAATTTTAAGAGCCTCTTGTTGATATGATAGGAGAGTTTCACTTCACACACTATATATTCGTTGATTTCAAATTATTTTAGAAGAATAATTTGACCAAGTTCATCGATAAAGGAAATCTGATAAAGAAAGCCACATAGTACATTTGCCTCATAGCGCCATAGAAATTATCAGGCAACAGACAAAGCACATAACCAAGAACCAAACATATTTCAAACAGGCTGCAAGCAAGTTCCCAGAAGGTTCCATAGAGAAAAACCCATCAACCTTTGCACCAAACAATTTGATATACAAAGAAAATATCTCGCCACATTTGTTTTCTCTTGCATCTGGTATATGTTCCCAGTAGAAAATAACCAGGGCCATGGGATATATGGGGATTTCTGCAATGGTAATCTTGTGCGCGTGCAATCCCAACTAGCAAAGTCCAACGAACATTCATCTGGATGTTGAAGAAATATTACAGAGACAC
>SNQJ01S0005234.1:168240-183853 GCA_010110895.2 Picea sitchensis
GAAACCTCCTTTTACCCCACTTAAATGTTCAAGTACAAGATGATTCAAAATGAAAATGTCTCCTTGGTATATATAGGAGACTAGGAGGTATAATTACAACTAATGGCTTAAAGCCGACATAAATAAAATAACATTACTAATCTTATATGCCCACATTAAGGGGTAATAAATAACATTACTAATCTAATATGCCCCAATTAAGGGGTAATGAGCAAATATTAGGGCTTAACATCATCTCTCTCTCTCTCTCTCGTACATCTACTCCTATATCCTACATCTACCCCCCCCCACCTCTCTGTGTCCCTCTCACTCTCCCTCTATACCCTCCTATATTTCTCCCTCTCTCTCCCTCTCACACTCCTATACATGGTAAGACCTAGACATGACAATAATTAGACATGATAAGGCATGGAAAGACCTAGACCTAGACCTTTCCTTGACATGCCTCATACTCTCACACCCACTAGCTCTCTATTCCCCTCCTCTCTCTCTCTCTCTCTCTCTCTCTCTCTCTCTCTTCTCCTTTCTCCCTCCCTCCACTATTACACTCCCCTCTCCCTTACACGTCTCTCCCACCCTTTTTCTCTCTCCTCATTGTAAGTCTCAGTCTTACTCTCTCTGCCCCTCTTTCTCTCTCTACTCACCTTATTTGTCTCCATCTGTATCCCCCATTTCCTCTCACTTTCTCTCTACCCCTCCTTCTATATCTTGTTCTCTACATCCCTTCCTCTCATTATCCCTCTCTCCACCCCACCTCTCTGGCTCCCTCTCCCTCCTTTTCAACCCCTCCTCTTTGTATTTCTTTCTCCCCCTCTCACATTGTCACACACTCTCTCTCTATCCCCTTCCTCCATCTATCTCTCCCCCTCCCTCCCACCATATCTCCTCTATATTTCCTACATATACCCCTCTCTTCTACATTTACCTCTCACTTTAGCCCCCTCTCTATCTTCCTCTCTCTCCCTCTCACACTCTCTTTATATTTCCCTTCTATGCCTTTCTCTCTCTCCCTCCCACACTCTCACACACAAACTTTCTATCCCCCATCTATGGCTCCCTCTCTCTCCCTCCCACACTCTAACACACTCACTATCTACCTCCCCTCTTTGTATTCCTCTCTCTCCCTCTCACACTCTAGAAATTTTGGTACATTGCAAGGAAAGGTATGGTAAGGAAAGAAATGGCCTTGACCTAGACATGGCAAGGCATGTCCAGACATAAACCTAGATCTAGAACTATAATTATAACATGAACTAGACATTTACCTTGCCTCGTCATGGCTCACACTATCGAACCCACTCCCTATATATCTCCCTCGTCTTGAACTCTCTCCCTCTCTCTCTCCCACCATATATTTTTCTCCCTACTCCCTCCCTCCCTCCATCCCTCCCTACATGTCTCAACCCCCCCCTCCCTCTTTCCCTCATTTTCTCCTTCTCTCTCTCTCTAAATCTCCCCCCCTCCCTCTTCTTATTTGTCCCTTCCTCCCCCTATACCCCCCTCTATCTCCCACCTCTCTCTCTCTCCTTATTGTTATTCTTACTCTCACTCTCTCTCTCTTCCCCTCTTTCTCTCTTTCTCATTATACCTCCATCTCTATCAATCTACATATCACTCCCATCCTCTCTTTTTCTTTTGGTCGCTCTCTCCCTCCATCCTCTTCTTTCCCTCCTCCCTCTCTCTCAACCCTATCCCTCTATCACTCCATCTCACTCTCAATCTCTCTTCAATTATTGTTGTCTTGTGCTCTCTTTCCCCTTATCTCCCTCTCCCCCCTCTCTCACTTTCATGTACTCCTCTCTCCCCCTCCATTTATTGTTCACTGTATCCCCACACTCTCTCTTTCTTGATCTCTCCACCTCTCACACTAAAACACATTCTCTCTACCCCCCTCCTCGCTCTCTCTCTCCCCCTCCCTCATACTATCTCTACTCTCTTTCTCTCCTATATCTACCGCCTCTTTCTCTCTCTCCTCATTGTGAGTCTCATTTTCACTCTCTTTATGCCCCTCTTTCTCTCTCCCTCCCCCCTCTTTCTCTTTCCCCCTCCTTCTACCTCTCTCTCTCAACCTCTCTTATACTCTTGTTTTCTCTCTCCATACTCCCCTTCTCTTCCTCCTCCCTATATCTCTACCCCCTCCCTCTCTTTTTCTCTACCCCATTATGTCTTTACCTCTTGCATCTAACCCTCCCTCTCTTACTCACCATATCCCGTTCCCTTTCTCTCTCCCAGTCTCCCCCCTTGATCTATTTTCCTATTTCTACCCCCCTTTCCTCTCTCCCCCCTTCCTCTCTCTCTCTCTCTCTATCCCCCTCCTATGTCTCCCTATCCCTCACTCTCACACACTCTCTTTGTATTCCTCTCTCCCTCCCTCACACTCTATTTCTTCCTATCTCTCGACCCTCCTCTATGTATTTGTCTCTCTAAGTATCACACTCTCATACACTCTCTCTCTAACCCCCCTCTATGTACTCCTCTCTCTCCCTATTAGAATATCACACACTATAAAAAATTTGGTACATCACAACTAAAGAAATGGCCTTGACCTAGACATGTCAAGATATATACCTACACCTAGACATAACAAGACCTAGACATGGAAATGATTGGCCATACCTAGAACTAGACCTAGACCTACACCATATACAATGAACTAGACCATAGACCATGATCTATACCTATACAATGACCATGAAATATTCCATGATGTAGACCTATATTTAGACCTAGACCATGACATAGAACTAAATATAGACCTAGACGATGACCTAGACTTATAACATGACCATGAAGATGAACATGACCTAGACCATGACCTAGACCTATAACATGACCATGAAGATGAACATGACCTAGACCATGACCTAGATATTGACCTATACCATGAACTATAGCCCCTTAGCTCCATTTAAGTCTAGTAATGACCTATACTAAACCCTTAACCCCCTCCACACTCAATCCCTAAGTGCACTATCCATATATCTCTTGTTAAAGGACACACAAACCTTTCACCCACATCTTAGTGCTCTAGCAATTGCTAGATGATTTAAAAAACTTTCAATCCCAATCCTTTAGGTTGGGTGCTCATCCTTTCCCAGTAGGAACACATGCATGTTCCTACAATGCACACGCGCTATATCATGCACACATTATAGAAACACATGTGCATTCTTGTTGTGAATTTTTATATGTCAAGACACTCCTCAACTTATTCTATCTCAAAGGGAAGGGATGGCATGACATGGAAAGTCAAGGCAAGTCATGGAATGGCATGGAATCACATGGAAATGAAAGGAAATTAAAAGAACTAAAAATTGACATGAGTGCCAATGGTGTTGTTAAAAATGAGAAACTATAGGGATGGGACTGAGAGCATGTGACAAACAATTTTGTTCTAAAAATCAAAATTAAATTTATTTGAAGTCCGACAAGTGGGTGATAAAAGGACTTCAAAGAAGATAGGATAGAGAATAGAGAAGAAAATGCCAGAGTAGAGAGGGTATAAGAGAATTGGTTCTTTAGTATTGGAGAAAGAGAGGAGAAATATAGTCGAGCAGAGAGGAGAATAGAGCATTGGTTTGCTAGGTGGTGAGGGTAGGTAGGTATAATAATTTGTTTTATTTATTGATACGGTATTTTACCAGAATTATGAGTGAGTTGTGTTTTATTGTTTCAATTGTATACATTGAAGAAATCCAAACATCTTCTATAGGAGAGGTAATGCCCGTAACTAATAAAGGATATGTGCAACATATAAATGTAGCCTCTCTAGTAAGGTGGGTGTTATTTTTTTCTTCTTCTTCCAAGGGATTTATTATATGAGTACTTATATGACCATGACCATGACCTATACCATGACTTATACCTTCACCTAGACTATGACCTAGACCCCCGTAGATCCATCTAAGCCTAGGAATAACATGTACTCTACCCTTAACCCCCTCCACACCCAAGCCCTAAGTGCAATATGCCTATATCTCTTATTTAATAATGAAATTTTATGGATATGACCATTCACCTATTGTTTATTAATGATTTCACATGGTTTAATGATTTTTATGGTACATTGATTATGTTTTTCAATTTTAATATAAGAATAACCTTTTAGTGTATTCAATATTCTTTATTTAGAATATTTATACTTATTTGAATGTTTTTCTTAATTAATTTTTAAATCATTTCAGGTTTCACATTTATTACCTTTTGGGTGATTTGATTTGATTTCATTGTCATTTTTTCTCATGTCTCTCTGGGATTTCCCATTGTTTGATTTTATATTATCAAAAATCCATGATTGAGATTTTTTCTTATGAGATTGGCATAGATTATGTACTATTGCAACACTTATATATTTTTACATAGTTCAAGATTAGATTGTTGTCATTATCCATTTACAACCTGGTAACAAGTGTAAAAGGTTAAATTTCCTTCATTTTGTATTGTTTTTAATTATTGTTTGACATGCACTATATTATGTATGATGGAACACTTATCTATATGTACTCTCACACACTCTATATATACAACCCTCCTCCCTCCCTCTATCCTCCTCTCTCCCACTATATTTCCTCTCTCTCTCCTACATATACCATCTCTCTCCCACCTCTCTCTCTCTACCCCCCCTATTGGTATTCCTCTCCCACCCTCTCACACTCTATAACAATCCATTTCTACCCCCTTCTCTATTTACATCTTGCATCTAACCCTCGCTATATCGCTCACTATATGCCCCTCCCTCTCTCTCCCCCACTCTTCCCACATCACTCTCTTTTTCTCTATTAATCCCCCTTTTCTCTCTCCCCCCATTCATCGTTCTCTCTCTCTCTCTAACCCCCCTCTTTGTCTCCCTCTCCCTCACTCTCATACACTCTCTCTTTATCTTCCCCCCTCCCTCTCTCACACTCTCTTTCTTCCTCTCTCTCAACCCCCCTTTCTACATTGCAAGGAAAGAAATGGCCTTGACCTATACATTTCAATACCTAGACCTACACCTAGACATATAAAGACCTACACATGGAAAGACCTATACCATGACCTATACCATGATATATACCTATATGATGACCATGAACTAGACCATGACCTAGACCTATACCATGACATAGACCATGACATATACCATTACATAGACCTAGATTTATACCCAATCCATGACCTACACCACGACATAGACCTAGAGCTAGACTTAGACCATGAACTAGACCTATACCATGACTATTCCCTATACTCAACCCTTAACCCCCTCCACACTCAAGCCCTAAGTGTACCATGCATACACCTCTTGTTAAAGGGGCCACAACCCTTGCACTTACATATTGGTGCTCTAACCATTTCTCTATGTTTCAAAACACTTTCAATCGTAATCCCTTAGGTCCTAGTTGTACCCAAATCCCTATACATATTTATTCATAAATATTTTTGGTCTACAATAAATGTTATATTTGTTTCATTAAGAGCACACACTTGTTCTTGTGACTTGAAATACTTGACGTTGTGCGCTCATCCCTTCCCATCAAGAACATGCATGTGTTCATATAATGAACACATGCTTTAGTGTGCACACATTATAGGAACACACACATGTTCTTTCTTGGCATTTTTATGTACCAAGCACACTCCTCTACCTCATCTATCTCAAAAACGTGAACAAGCCCGACATCTACACGGGCAAATAGCAGGAACATACATGTTTTTTAAGTCATAAACAATTGTGGGAAGAATTGGAAGAATAATTTGTCCAAGTGGAATTGGAATTGTTTGTTGTGTCTTCTTGTGTAATAGCAAGACAAATTTGTCCAATTGAAATTGTTAATTCTGTCTTATTTTCTATTACCAAGACAAATTTGTCCAATTGGAACTGTTAGTTATGTCTTCTTGTGTAATACCAAGACAAATTTCTCCAATTGGAATTGGAATTGTTAGTTGTGTCTTCTTGTGTAATACGAAGAAAAAATTGTCCAATTGGAATTGGACTTGCTAGTTGTGTCCTCTTGTGTAATACCAACACAAATTTTTCCAATTGGAATTGTTATTTTTAGTTGTGTCTTATTTTGTAATACCAAGAAAAATTTGTCCACTTTGAATTGGAATTGTTAGTTGTGCCTTCTTGTGTAATTACAAGACAAATTTGTTGTGGGGTGCTTGGAAGATATTTTTACTCTTTAAACATGGGGAACCAAAGGAATTGAGATATAAATTCCTCAAGGAAATAAATGCTGTTTGAAAAGGTAGAAGAAGAAAGAGAAAATACAATTTTTTGTATGTCAAAGTGTAGGATTTTAGAAGAGGGAAATCCAATTTCTAGCAGGATTGATGTCATTGTTGTTTCTCCTCTATCACCACAACAAAAGAACAAGAGTTTAGTAGAAACCAATCCAATCAATATCTCATCAAGACAAGTTGTTGTGGATGACCAGATGATGGAGTATTTTCTTGAGTTGATTATACAATGGATGAAATTAGAGAGGAAACTCATGCAAAAAATTAGGGTGAAAAAGTTCCTATGGTGCAACCTCTTGTTGGACATGTTATCACATATAAAAATTTTATAAATTTTGTTAAAAAAATATTATTTGGATTGAGAAAATTTGGCATACATAATGATGGAATTCAAATCCCTATATCCATTTTCCAAGCTATACAATCATCATTTTTTGGGTAATGAAGAGATTTTTGTGAAGGAGCATATTATCAAAATTTTGCAACTTAAAGTGGTTTCAACTCATCTTTGGTGATATTAGGGACATATTTATTCTAGTTTTTCTTCTATATAGCCAGTTCTCTTTGGAAGTATTATAACAAAGATGACATACAAGAGATCTAGTTAATATCATTTGTTCTTCATCACTAAAATACTAAGGTTAATAAGGGAGTTGATCCATAAATACTGAAGCACTTAAAGTCCTCTTTTCAGTATATAATCATGAAGGATTAGTTAATTTAATCGAGTCCTTTGTTGAACCATAAATATAAGAAATTTATTCTAACAGTCCAGTAATTTATGTTGCATATTATTCTTTGTACAAACTGGTTCAGGTATAGCTGCATCTTAGTGGATTGCACCTCCATTTATTACTTAATTCAAATTTTATTGATCATAGAATATATCTCAACTAAACTTGAGATGAAGGTAAGGAAAGAATGTGAAACCTTGATAGTGGGAATATCAACAAAAAGTGAAGTGAAATAAAAATATTTTTCATTTCTACAGTTAGAAAAGAAGTTGCACTAACTAGTGTTGAAAAAGTTCATAACTGGTAGGTTATGCTCTTCAACTGTGGAGCTGAGAAAAATAGCGAGCCCTATCTCTTTGGTGGAAATATGTTTGGATTTATTTAGATGTTTGTGGATATGATCTTAAATGTTGGAAACTTAATCCTATCTGATTTGCTGGATATACATAAGGCATTAGAAAAAATGGATTATATTCTTTCAAACATTTTTGCAACTTTCTATGCTGATGGATTTGGTGTAGAAAAAGAAGATCACATGGAAGAGGGTAGATAAATTTGATTTTAAAGGATTTTTATGCTTAGGGCTTCATGCCGAATCAAATTTATTTTTGAAAAAAATTAAAAATAATGTGCCTGAGGCCCAATCGCCAAGTCCAGAAGCTCAACATACACTAAGAACCCATTCATAACAAGAAGGATCCCACATAGGGAAAAGATGAATACACTACATGTCAACGGTAACTGCAACCACCGATGTATCTCAGGTCTTACAATACAAAATTCTTAAATCATGTGGGATATATATCGGCGCTTGAAGATGTCAGAATGACCACATTGAAACCACAGTGAAATGTTGTGAATAACACAGAGGGAAATAACATATATGAGGTTCCAAAGGAAAATTTTCAAAGCCCAAGTCTCCAAAATGCAGTCAAATGCATGATGAGTTTTCCACAAAAAGAGTGTGGGTGAACATTTTTCATATGAAAACATGAAGCTCGTTGAAGGGAAACAAAGGAACATGAAGTGTCAATCAAGGGCTATCAATTCAAAGGAAGAGCATATGACAAGAGAACCACCCAAACATCATTTTATTGTATATAGGGGAATTAAACTTCCAATGAATTAACAATTGAAAAATCAACAAACTCAACCTCAAATATTTTTTAAGTGTGTTGTCATCACCTTTTTTAGTTGAGCATTGGTTTGTGCTTGATAATGTCAGCAAGAAATATCACATGTTCCCTAGAATAGGTATGAAGTTTTGTGAAACCGATCTATGGTATGAATGTTCACAAAGATCTTCTTCATGGTATTTTATGTTTGTATGTTTAAATCTTGTAATTCGTTGGACATATTAAAGGACTTGAAATGAAGCTTGCAACTTCATTTCAATTTGCATGAAAAATCAATCATCGGATAGATTTATAGCAAGAGTTATGAAAAAAAAATTAAGTGACATGGCTAGAGATTGTGTTAGGATATTTAGACACTTAGGAGTTAGTTAATATCTACTTGGTGTAATGTTTCGTTAGGTAAAAGTGTGTTTCTTAGTGTGTTTCTTTAGTATGCATTAGTATGCATTTGTAGTTAGGAAATCTGATGGTCACGATATGTTCCCGACATAGAGTGATCTGATGGTCAATATTATCCTCGATATTAATGACCATTAATCCATGGCTTAACACCCGATTGGTCCATGATCTCTATTTAAAGAGCATGGAGGGTCATTTTCTGATGATCGATTGTGAGAAAATCTTTTGTAAAATCTCTCTGTAATATTTTTCTTTTGCATAAATAAACTTCTCCAAGTGGTTGTGTTGGTTGGGGTCGTGGATGTTTCCCCGTAGGGGTTTTACCACGTCAAAACATCGGTGTGTTGATATTTGATATGGTCGTGTGAGTGTTTACTGAAGGTTTTCATCCTATGTTGGAATACTTGTGTTTTTTAACATGGTATCAGAGGTTGTTTGAAGACCCGCTCCTGTTGTAGATCAAGATCATGAAGTCGAGTTTCCTCATCTCCATTTTCTCCATTTTATGTCATTTACATACTTTATGGGATGAGAGTACTATTCCATTATGTTCATAGCACCAGTTTCAGTTAAGAACACTTTTCGTTTCACTCGAAAAGGTTTATGTTTTCCCAAGATAGGACCATTTCAGTCAGATCCAGAGGTATAAATCTTGAATACGCATTTTAATTTTTTTTAGAGAGTATTATTTTGGTTTTATATTATTTGTTTCCAGGTTTCTACTCTTTTATATTTGTGTATGCTCTTTTCCATGTGCCATGTGCTATCTCAACAAATCATAAATAGATAGGCAAAGGTGTGCGAATTTTTTTTCTTGTGGGAAAATAGTTTTTTTTAGCACGCTCTCCAAGTTCATCAACAACAACAACAACAAAAATAACCCTCTTGGTAAACAATACATATGTTTTGCTATCCCATTTGGTTAAAAGTTGTCTTATTATGTAAGAGGTCTTGAGTTCAAGTCTGTCTTTTTGTTATTTTTAAAAAAAAAGTTCATGCTCCATTGTAAAGTGTATTTCACTTCAAGTATAAAAGTGAATCACTATAAGTAGCTTTAAGACTTTATCTTAAAGTTATTTATTTTGAATGCGGATTTTATTTTGTAAAGTAACTTCATTGTAATAGTGGTCCCCACTTATTTTTATAAAAGTGGGTCACTTCATAAAGAAACTTGCATCACCACGTGGTCCTTTGGTTACCGTTTATGCCCCTCTGTTTTTTAAAAATGGTATAAATTTCACATACGAAGTCCATTTTTAGTGTCATTTTTTTTTTAAATGCATAAGTTTTCGAGATATTTCCATCCAGATCATCAGTTTCAGTTTTTAAATCCATATTATCTACATGTTTAATATAGAATCTTCCATTAATATTTTTCTTACTAGCACCAACTACTTGTAATCGAAATCTCATATGGAGGATTTATTAAGAAGTAAAGGCTTGTACCAGATTACCTTGGGAAAGGAAAACAAACCCATTGATGCTAATAAGAAATTCAAATGGGATAATAGGAGTGACGAAGCATGTGGACTAATAAGAATGTCCATCTCTCATGATTTAAGGTTCCACCTTAAATAAATTGATGACCTCGATGAAGCTTGGGAAAAGATTGAAATTGTGTTTGGTAAAATCAATATTATTCTAGCACAACAATTAGAAAATCAAGTACTGAATTTAAATCCAAGTGATTTTTCTTGCATTGGAGACTATCTATCTACGTTTAAAACACTCGGAATTTTATGTGAAGAATGTGAGATAAATATGGAGGAAGAGTGTTGCATCTATCTTATTCTTTCTAATCTAGCTATTGCATATTTTTTGTTTGTATCTAACTTTTATGCCAGGAGAGAGGCTCTAGGGACATATTATAAAAAACCTACTTTTGAGTCCTTTTGTGCTTCTTTGATTAGAGAGGATGATAATATTGTACAACTTGGAGTGATAAACAGTGCAAGTACCTCTAACAAAGACTTAGTTTCCCAACAAAAATATAAACCCAAGAATCCCAAGAAGAGACATCGTTGCTACAACAACAAGAAACATAAGGGTCCCAAACCCGCTTAGACAGATTTAGCTCCTAATGGTGACAAAGGAGGAAAATCTAAAAATAAGAAGACTTACAGACATTGCAACTTTTGTGATAAAGATGGTCATGATGAGTCCAAATGTTTCAAGAATATGGGAGCTTTAGAAGCAACAATGAAAAAACACAACATCGGTATTGATTCTACTTGTTCTTCTTATTCTCATGGACATGCATTTTCTTCTTCTGGTTTCTCCTTCAATACAAGTTTTGCTTCTTCTTCTAATGAGTGGATTATTGATTCTACAACATATTATCATATGACTAAGGATAAAGACATATTTTCTACTCTAAATGAATGTAACACCAATAAAATATTTGTTGGTGATGATAGATCTCTTAGTGTTGTAGGATCTGGAACAATTCAAGTAGATAATGTTCATTTCAATGATGTATTATGTCTTCCAAGTATTTCTTGTAACCTTCTACCAGTATATCAAATCACTCATTCAGGTGAAGGTAAAACTGTAGAGTTTTCACCTCACAAGTTGTAATCAAGGATCCAAAATATCCTAAGCATTTTCTTGCAACTAGAATTGTTGATGATATTACCAAGTTGTACAACTTTGATAATTTTTGGTCATCATATTTTTCATCAATTTTTGTTTCTCATAGCAATGACTTGAGAAAACTTTGGCATGAGTAGTTTATTCATCTAAACTAACGCTCATTGCAACAACTATGAAATCAATAGATGGTGACTGGTCTTCCTCCTATTTCATGCAAAGATGGTGTTTGTGTCAGTTGTGTTCTCATCAAACATCATCGAGACAATTTTGACAAATGTGCCTCTTGGTACGCCTCGGGCACTTTGCAACTTGTTCACGGTGATTTGTGTGGTCCACTTTCTTCTCCTTATTTTTATGGTTGCAATTATTTCTTAACTTTCATAGATGACTTTTCTAGACATACTTGGGTTTACTTATTAAAACGTACGAGCATAGTTTTTGGCCTACAAGGCCCTTGTAGAAAAGAAATTTGGATATCAAATTCAAAAGTTAAGAATAGATAATAGAGGCAAATATGTGAGCCATAATTTTACAAGTTACTGCACTACATAGGGAATCCAAATGGAATACATTGTTCCATATAAAGCACAACAAAATGGTGTTGCTGAGAGAAATAATCACACATTAAAAGAAATGGATAATTGTAGGATCCAATCTAAGGGATTAAATCTAAAGTATTGGGTGGAAGCAATCAAGTGTGAAAACTATATAGTAAATTGCACTCCCACAAAGGCTCCTAAAAATATAACACTGGAAGAAGCTTGGCTTAAATTTAAACCATATGTATGTCACTTTTGTGTATTTTCCAGTATAGCATGGGCTCACATTTCTGATGAGAAAAGTAAAGCATTGTAGCCTAAAAGTGAGAAGTGTATATTTGTTGGTTATTCTAAAGATTTCAAAGGTTATAGACTTGTTCAACCACATTGAAATAAAATTATTATTAGAAGAGATGTTAAATTTGATGAAATTCTCTTGTCTTGCGAGCCTAATTCGACAACTGTGCCTTTTTTATCTTGTGATCCATCTTCGGCCTTTGTTCCTTATTTTTTTCCTATTCTAGTTTCTTCTTCAAATGATGATAGTGAGGATGAAAATCCACCTTTTCCTACTGACCTTCCTCTAGATGAGTCCTTTGAACCTGAACCAACACCAATTCCATTGCTTCCTAGATGGGTATGTTCAAGACGAGAAGCAGTTGGTAGTTTTCTCGGTCATCCTTCAAATCAACGTCGAACAGGTTCATATTTCCAGTGAGCCTCTTTTATTTTGGCTCGAGTTTCAGAGACTCATGATTTAGAGACATTTGCAGAAGCTTCAGTTCATCTAGATTGGGATACAACAATGAATTAAGAGTATCTTTATTTAATGGCCAATGATACTTTGGATCTTGTACCTCTTCCAAAAGGAAGAAAACTTGTCAGATGTAAATGGGTATACATAACTAAGTATACATTAGATTGAAGTGTTGAAATATACAAGGCTCGGTTAGTTTTCAAAGGATTTTCCCAAGTTGAAGGAATTGACTATAATGAAACCTTTTCCCCTGTAGCCAAAATGAATTCCATCTTCCTTGTTCTTTCCCTTCCCGCCTCACATAAATGGGAGGTCCATCAGATGGATGTCAAATATTCCTTCCTGCATGGTGATTTGAAGGAAGAATAACAACCTCCTCGATATGTCCACAATGACTCTAGCCTTGTTTGTCACCTTAAGAAATCTATTTATGGTCTTAAGAAAGCTCCTCGATCTTGGTATGCCGAAATGGAAAACTTTCTTATTGACACCGGATTCTCTAGGTGCCATTCCTATTCTAATGTCTATACCAAGAAAGTAGGAATCCATCTCATGATCCTTTTCCTTTATCTTGATGACCTTATCCTTAATGGTAGTGATGCAAAACTTTTAAACAATATTAAAACCAACCTTAAAAAGAAATTTGAAATGACAAACTTAGGCTTTTTGCACTATTTCCTTGGCCTCCATTTTTTGCAAACCAATGAAGGAATTTTTCTTTCCCAGTTTAAGTATGCTTGTGGACTTCTTCTTTTCTTTCACATGGACGATTGTAAGCCAACCCCTTCTCCCTTGCAATCTAGAGTCAAGCTAGTTTCCACTTGTACTTCTCTTGAAGTTGATGCCACCTTGTACCATCAGTTAATTGGTAGCCTATTATACTTGACTCATACCCATCCTGATCTTTCCTTTGTCGTTGGTATTGTTTCTTGGTATATGAGAAAACCCCATGAAATCCATTGTAAAGAACCCAAAAGGATACTTCAGTATGTCTGGGGTACAATTCAATTCGGGATACATTACAGTTCAAGGGGGAATACTTTATTGGTTGGTTTCACTAATTCAGATTGGGCCAACAACCCTGATGATCAGAAGTATACTACAGGTTATGTTTTTATCCTTGGTTCATAACTTTTCACTTGGGCCTGTAAGAAGCAACAGGCTATTTCACATTCTTTAGTATAAGCAAAGTACCGAGCAATAGTAAATGTAGGTTAGGAAGCCTTTTGTCTTCGACATCTCCTTTGAAAGTATGGATTCCAGTAGCATCATCTGACAAGCCTTTGGTGTGACAATCATAGTTCCATCAAGCTCATCAAATACATAGTTCAACATCATAGTAGAAAGCACATTGAGCTACACATGCACTTCATCAGAAATCTCATTCATGATCAAGTTATTGAAGTTATCTTTTTCCCTATAGAAGATTAAGTTGTAGAGATTTTCAAAAAGTCTCTTACATAAGTGAAGTTTTCCAAACTTCAATCTATGATGGGAGTTCAGGAAGTTGTCATTAAGGGGGAATAGGCTATAATGCCTCCTTCCTTCTCCTATTGTGTCACTATTGTAAATCCTTCAATCCTATCCCAAGTTGTTATCAAGGGGGGATGTTAGGATATTTAGAAACTTAGGAGTTAGTTAAGATCTACTTGGTCTAATGTGTCCTTAGGTAAAAGTTTGTTTCTTAGTGTGTTTATTTAGTATTCATTGGTATGCATTTAGAGTTAGGAAATCCAACGATCATGATATGTTCCCAACATAGAGTGATCTGATGGTTCATATTACCCTCAATCTTAATGACCATTGAATTGTGGCTTAACACTTGATTGGTCCATGTTCTCTATTTAAATAGCATGGAGGGTCATTTGTCGATGATCGATTGTGATAAAATCTCTTGTAAAATATCTCTATAATATTTTTGTTTTGCATTAATAAATTGCTCCAAGTGGTCGCGTTGGTCGGGGTCGTGGATGTTTCCCCGTAGGGGTTTTACTACGTCAAAACATTGGTGTGTTGATCTTTGATCTGGTTGTGTGAGCGGTTACTGAATGTGTTCGTCCTCTGTTGGAATACCTATGTTGTCGAAGAAATTGATGTGATTTAGATCCTAGATGAATGTTTCTAGGCATAAGTTCAACATTTATATCATTCCCAGATCTTGAAGAAACTATTTGATTACCCCAATCCATTATTGACAAAGAAATATAGGTAAGATAAGTGGGTTAAAATTTACCTCAAATTTTGTGGACTAACGTGGAAATCACGCACAAATTTTTCCTAGAATGAAATTATAAAATAAAATAAGTCCCATATTCAAAGGAATAAACATCAGTGGTAAAAAATGAGGTGGTAGTTAATGATAGAAATACAAAATTTGTAGATATTTCCTGCCAATGGACAACTAATAAAAATATAGACTTCAAATAACATAGGAGGCAGTCTTTGATAAATGGTAGAATCGTGTAACATCCCGCTCTGGCGCACTGAGACCGCTTATTATTTGAGGACACTTGCTCGCAAGTGATCTGGACTCTTTTTGACATTAGACCTATTATCTTTGATTATGATGTGACTTTACAGATGACATGATGTGTTGCTATTTGATTAAACGAGTGTTATTGACTCAGTTGATTGAGTGTGTAGGGTTTTTGACCTTGAGGATGCAGAGGCATCGGTGGATCCCCCTTGGACTCCGGACTGAGTCAGGGAGTGTGCTTTTGGGTTAATGTGTTTATTGTGATGTTTTATTTGGTTGATGATTTGATGTTGACATTTCTGACATGATTTTTGGTGATGCAGGCTGACGATAGCTTGTTGAATCGACTCACATATGGAGTAAAGGGGCCACCCAAAATTGTAGAGAGGTAGAGGGAGAGGGGTGGATAGCAGCCCTGCCACCGCCTGCTAGCACTCCTCTCGTGGCTCGAACTGTAGGTTAACGATTACCTAGTTCGAGAGGACCCACGATGCGGTGAAGGCCGACTGCGACAGTCGCTCATGAAGATTCTAAGGGGCGCGCAATAAGGAGGGGGACTTATTCCTTAGAGCCCTTAGTCTCCTACTAGTTCACTTGGCGGAGTATTGACTCCAGAGGTTATAGAGGTCTACCACTCAGTCAGTCGGCGAGTGGCACCCTTGGAGCACGTGGTGCATCCTGAAGGGCACGTCGCACGGAAGAAACTTAGTCGGCGAGTGGCACCCTTGGAGCACGTGGTGCATCCTGAAGGGCACGTCGCC
>SNQJ01S0005235.1:9521-35325 GCA_010110895.2 Picea sitchensis
TGTTCAAGCACCCACTTGAACCTCTGAGGACACCAGTCCTCCCTAGCACCTCCCAACCACCCTGGATTATGAATATGAAATACTGAAACCTATTTCAGTGATATAGTGTTCAATAACATCTTACCAGTCTCATCACTGTTCTGCATGATTTTTCTACTCAGACTACCTCACTGTCTTCCAGCATGCATCCACAACCCATTCTGTTCTTCTTCTTTTTATGCTCTGGGCACCATGTCCATTCCCTCCACAATTCTTCTTCTATTCTATTTAGCTGCTGCACTCTGATCCTTCTTCATTCATGAATCACCTTCAACACCAACATCCACAACAACTCCAGCAGCAACAACAACCCAATCTCTTCTCTGTACCATGTAATTATATCTTTTGTGCACCTTGTGCATGCAATATTCGCCATTCCTCTGCATGCTCATACCGCTCCAATTTCCTCCACATCTCAAGTGCTCTACCTGATCATCATCGCAACTCTTCAGCTTCTCTAGTGGTTCCCACCATGTGTCCAACATCACTGGGTGTTCTACTGATATTCCTCAGCCTCTCTAGCAGTTGAGACTCTTCATCTTCTCTGGCACAGTCGAGCTTATCCTTTATTTTTCAGTTACAGACTTCAATGCTCATCTACCTGTCAATCCCTCTAAGAATTGTCTTCCTTCTATGGATGAAGCTTGGAGATTCTTCATCTCCTCTGGTGATCACACAAAAGTCTCTTCGAATTCTCTGGCAGAGACCATCAATGGTTAATAGCAATTACACTGTGAGGAGCAATATTAGCCCTCCGATTATGCTCAAATTCATCTACACCATTGGATTGGCTCCATGCAATCTTGCATTCATTTCTGCATTTCGGCATTTGACAATTCGGCATTCAGGTGACCAAGTGTCTCGACACTCCCAGTCACGATCCCCAAAAAGGAGCTTGGTTTCTCTAGCTCTTTCCTCCATCTCTCGTCGATGTGAGCAAGGGTTGTGACCACAGCCTTTATTCAACAACTGCATTTGGTAATTTCATGTTTCGGCACTTCGGCACTCCTGTGGTTATGTTTCTTGCCTCTCCAAGTCACGATTCATGAAACTCTGAAATGGAGTCAAATCAATGGTCCATAATCTTGGTGTATTGAGGGTCTAGATCTTATCGTGAGTTCTCATCTCGCGATTCTTGTGATGGAGGTTCTCATCACTCCAATTCACGATAGGTGAAGCTTCGAGATGGATATTAGATCAACGGTTCATGATCTTGGTGTATTGATGGTCCAGATCTCATCGTGAGTTTGCATCTCGCGATTCTTGTGATGGAGGGTCTTGTCACTCCAAGTCGCGATAGGCGAATCTTCGAGATGGAGCTCAGATCGACGGTTCACGTTCTTGGTGATCTGATGGTCTTGATATTTTCACGATCTCGCATCTCGCTGTTCCTTAGATGGAGGTTCTTATCACTCCAAGTTGCGATAGGCGAGACTCCGAGATGGAGCTTGATCAACGGTCCAGAACAAACCTCGAGCTGACGACTAAGATAGTTTCGCGATTTCGCATATCGCAAATTCGAGAGGTTAGGGAACCCCTTTCCTTTGATTTTCCAGTCAGCGACATGACGATCTTTCACCACGCGTCCTATGATTTGAAAATCCAGATTTGATCTTGATTGAATGGCTCAGATCATATCACGATTTCACATATCGCGATTTCAACATTCTTGTTGCAAAGTGTTTTGACACTCCAACTTCCAGTATCTGAAACCTCGATAGCCAAAACTCTGAAATGGAGTTGGACCACCGCTTTGATATTGCACTTTAAAGAACATGAAGGTTCTTCTTGATCCAACGATGGTCGAACCCTGCGCTCGTATCTAACGCTAGAGATCTGTCCTCCATCTTTGTGCTCCTCCTGTCTAGATTCAGATTTGACAATCATCGGGAATTTTGAATGGGATCCAACAATCAATGTCGCTTCTCTGCCCGAGCTTACACATCCTTCTTACTTAGAAAAATTTCTAAGTGTCAAAGGACTCGACCTTTGATCCACCTGAGATCCTGAGTATGCTATCTCTCTTGAGATTTGGCAATGATTTAACCTCGTCCCTGGTGCACACCTACGCACTTTGTACAACTCTGCGCTAATCCTCCTTAGCTTATGTTATTCCTATTTTTCCATCAATGCACACACTTTTCTTGCCATTGATGACAAGCACACATTGTCTGTAAAACATGCCAATAAGTGGTTCCAAAATTACACAACAACCCCATAACAACAAATATGACTGGGTATGGTTACAAGGATTGTGAGGAGACAACAACAAGTCCAAATGGAATGAAACCATCCAACAAAAACCCATAGAGACAATATAGATCCTTCACGGCTTCCACCACACATAACAGTTAATGAAATTGCAACTTCAACCATCAAATTTTCCATTTGCAATGAATAAAATAAACAATCATTCCAAAGAAACAACATGAGTTTACACAGTTGCCAACCTCAAGAAAAAAACAGACCAATACATCACCGAGCCAAAATTTATTTCATAAATAGATCGAGCTCATGGATGGTGAAAAAAAATATACGTGTAACCAAATGGCCTTAAAAATGCAAGCTTGGTCGAGTAGTTCCTTCCACACCTGAATATCGAAGCTTAACCACAACAAAAATCAAATGAACAATAACCAAGATAGGGTGACAGCCAGTGGGAGAGGTATGGAGTGACGTGCAATAAATCCATGTCGCTTCCATCCTCTCTTCATTCAATTATTTAGTACATGACAGCCATCCAACCATTAATCCATGCATCGAAACTAACATACATTGCTTGCCAAATGTGCCACCCGATATCATATTTACCATTGCCAAAACATACCATAATGTATATCAAGTGCACCAAGGATAACTCAATAATAATCGTATAGCCACTAACATTGCTAGTTAGGACTAACATCAACCCTTTTTAGATTTCAATTTCACATAGTATAGCATAGCATAGTATAGTATAGCTCATCTTTCTTGTTTTTTTTTTATAGGTCCCTTTTCCATTTCTCTTCTTTGTTGTTACTAACATGTATCTTGTGCATGTGTAAGAATCAAGGCGCCAATAGAAATTGTAATAATAGTTAACATAAGCCATCATGACATGGAATTTAGAGTTTAGAGAAACAAAAACAACACATATAACATGCATTATCCATATTCCATTATGTCACAAATAAAACCAATATTTCACCATCAATCATGTAGAACCCTGTAAGTATCATCGAACAACAACATAAAATGTGTAACAATACTACCTCTGATCCTCCAATCTACAAGGGGGTCCACCTACTAGTATTATATATATCATTAGCTTATAAATAATAGTCTTTTTAGCAATACTTTGCGGGCGAAATCCTCGTTGCGATTTTTATCATCAACAAACTGGAGACTCCACAGAGAAATTTGTTTCCAACAGATTAAGAACTCAGAACACATGGTTTCGTAGACCAAGAACAACAGATCAAGAATATATAACCAAGAAGATTATGCAACAGGGGGAAGTGAGTGGAATTAATGGAAAAATGACGGGGAATTTGGGAATAACTCATGAAAAATGTTAAGTATGAGGGGGTTTATCCCTGTATGCATAACCATACAACTAGAACCTACTCTTTACTTCAAGGATAAAATTTTATGGAATTTCTCTTTGAAATTCTCAAATGGATGAAGAAATGGAAAGCATAAGCGAGAGATAACCAATTTTTTTATAAGACAAGAGTGAAAGCAGATAACAAATTCAAGTGTTCTTTCAGGGGGAGTATCGTAATAGTTGTGTAAGCTTGGTTTTTATTGACTAACAATATATTGCAGGAGTGTCAATGTGGAAAAGCTGATCCAACATCTTATTCTTGACCAAAATCAACTAAAAGATGAAAAAACAATAAAAATCATGACAGAATTAAGATTACAAAATTTAAAATAGCAGAAATAAAATGACAGAAATGTAAAAGCAGTAGGAAACTTATCAAGAAGGAAGAAGAAATCAAACTACTGTAAAAGAAGAAATGAAGAACTATGGAAAAATGAAAGCAGAGCTATACTTACTAATATTCAAAAAATTCAAACAACGTTAAAACTTTTCAAGTTGGTTCCACTTAATATTTCAAGTGAGAACCGTTAGTGCTGTAGGAGAGCAATCGCTCCTGTAAATATTTTAGAATGTCAGAGTTAGTACCCAAGACAAAAGCAATTTTCAAAGGACCCAACCATATTTTTTGAAACTTTGAATGTCTTCCCCTATCAGCGTGTGCTGAATCCCACAATAGTGCCTTCTCATTGACTTTAAATTTGACAGTTTTGACACTCTTGTTGAAATACTTCTTAACGGTCTGATGTCTCTTCTTTATATTATCCAAGGCAAACAACCTTTTCTCCTCTAAATCTAGGATTGCATTTATCCTTTGTGAAACGTTAGAAGAATTTAATTCTTCGATCTGTAGCATCAGCCTTAAGGAAGAGAGTTCCATCTTAGTAGGCGGGATGGATTCTTTACCATACACAAGCTGGAAAGGAGTGAAACCAGTGCTTACCTTGGTGGTGGTTTGGTATTCCAAAAGGCCGTAAGTGAGGAGAGTGTGCCAATGATGAGGCTTATCTTCAATGAGACTTTTGACGATTCTCACCAGATTCTTGTTGGTAGACTCAGCCTACCCATTCCCTTGGGGATAATAAGCTGATGAGGTGAAATGTTTTTCCCCCAATTTAGCTAAAAACTGGGCTAGCTTAGCAGAAATGAAAGCAGGACTGTTGTCTGTAATAATTTATAATGGAAGACCAAATATGGAAAAGATGTTATTTTCAAGGAAAGAAATTACCTGATCATCTCTTGAATGCTTAAGTGGGACAACTTCAGCCCATTTTGTAAAATAGTCTGTAGCTGTCAAGATAAAAACTTGTCCAGTTGAAGACGAAGGATTGATAGGACCAATAAAATATAATCCCCACTTTGAAAAGGGGAAGTCTAGGAGGACAGGTTGTAAAGGCATGGTTGAAAGGAGTTCTTTCCTAGCAAATTTTTGGAACTTGTCACAAGATCTCAAAAAAATATAAGAGTCACGAAAGATTCAAGGCCAATAGTATCATTTTCTAATAATCTTGAAAGCAAGTGGTTTTAACAAAAAAATGACCTCCTACATGAATGAAAGAATTTGAAGAACCATGAGTTTCTTGCAACAACTTCTGTGTGTCTTCATCATTTACACAGCGAAGCAACACACCATCAACATATCTTCAAAACAAGAAGTCTCCTATAATAACGTATCTTGTGGATTCAAGACAGAGTGTTCTTATTTGATGAGTGTCTAACATGTCTGTGTTGGGTATGTGTTATATTGTCTGCATCGAGACCACATTTTTTCTGCCTCGGGACCGCATTATATTTAGGTGGTTTTTCAGCACATGGTTTCTTTGCTGATGGTTTTCTATTTACGGTTAAAGAATTAGGGTTTTGGACTATTCCAGGTCATTGGGTTAGGTTTTTGGATGTCTCTATCTCCTATATGTATTTTGTATTGTAAACATTGTAACATGATGAATAATATAGGATATGTTGGTTTTCTACGTTTGTGTTTCCAGGGGAAAAATCTCTGTGTAATGTTTGTATTTGCCATTGTATATTTTCTGTTCCTTTACTGAATATCTATTTGTAGTAGATATTGTACAAGGTTAAAATCTACATTTGGTATCAGAGGTTTATTGGCTTCAGGGGGACGCCTTTGTGGTCAAGGGTTTGGCTCGGGACTGTGATAAGCCTTGTTACAGTGGGAGATATGCGGTATTGCATTTTTAGGTGAAAAAAAATGGAAAGAAATTCGAAGATGGAGATTGATAATTTTAATGGGAAATGTTTTGAGATGTGGAAGCTCAAGATGGAAGATCTGTTAATGGAAAGAGATTAGTAGATAGTGGTAGATCCAAGTACTGCACCTATAGGAACTTCTGCAGATGACTGGGAAAAGTTGGATCGGAAGGAAAAGAGCACAATCAGACTTTGTCTCTCTGATTCAGTATGATTGAATGTGTCAGAGGAAGCTACAACCAAGGATTTATGGGAAAAGTTGGGGAAGTTGTATCAGTCTAAGTCCCTGGTAAATAAACTATTCCTGAGAAAAAAACTGTATAACCTGAGGATGAGAGATGGAGACTCGGTGGCAAAGCATTTGAATGCCTTCAATAATGTGGTAAGTCAGTTAGTATCTGTTGAGATTAAAATTTTAGATGAAGATAAATGTATCAGTTTGTTGTGTTCTTTACCAGACTCATGGGATAGTTTGTTTGTGGCCATAGGTAGTAATACAAATTCCTTGAAGTTTGAAGAAGTGGTCTCATCCTTGTTGTTAGAGGAGATGAGATGGAAGAATATGGAAGGACATAGCACAGACGCATTATTTGCAAGAGGATGTTCCCAGGAAAGAAATAAATCTAATTTGTCAAGTAGGAGATCTAAGTCTAAGGGTAGATATAAATCTCTGGGAAATTTTGTAAGCGTATGTTGGAGATGTGGAAAAGAAGGCCACTACAAGAAGCAATGTAGATCTAAAGTTGAGAAAAAGAAGCAATCTGAAGAATCTTCTTCTACAAAAGAAAATACCTCCAAGGAAAAAGGAGGGGATGTGTACTTGGCCTCTTCAATCACACATGCAAATCATGAGGCATGGTTGGTTGACTCTGGTGCATCCTTTCATATGACTCCCCACAGGGAGTGGTTCTGCGAATATGAAAGGTATGATGGAGGTAATTTTTTCTTAGGTAATGATTCGAAAAAAAAAATAATAGGAAGAGGAAGATTCAAGTTGAGGCTTATAGATGGAAGAATTAGAACACTGCATGGTGTTCTGCACATCCCAGGTTTGGCCAGAAATTTGATTTCTATAAGAAAAATGGACAATGCAGGGGTAAAAACAATATTTGAAAAGGAAACCTGCAAGATGGTTTGAGGAGCAATGATGTTGCTGAGGGGAGTTCGGTTTGGAACTCTGTATAAGATGCAAGGAATAACTATTAGTTGTGGGTGTAATAGTTCCATTGTTCCTGATATTGGAGTTGAAGAAGAAAGAACTCCTACAGTCTTTAGAGAAAAGGTTATGCTACGACATCAAATACTGGGTTATATTGGAGAGAAGGGTCTTCGACTACTACATGGTAAAGGTATGGTTGAAGGTATGCCTAACTTCTCTCTCGATTTTTATTTCTGTGAACATTGTCTATATGGGAAGCAAAATCAGGTAAGATTCCCCTCTAGTGCAAAGAGGGAAGAAGGAATTTTACAGCAGTTCACGGTGATGTTTTTGGACCTTTGTCGGTCCCATCATTGGGAAAATATGTGTACTATGTCTCATTTATAGATGAATTCTTGAGGAAGACTTGGATATATTTCCTCAGGAAGAAATCTGAAGTATTTGATAGGTTTAAAGATTTTAAGGTTCTTGTTCAGAATCAAACAGAGAAAATAATTAAGGTGTTGAGGACAGATAATGGCGGAGAGTTTTGCGGAAATGAATTTGAAGAATTCTGTAAGAAGTGTGGTATAGCAATGCACAAGACTACTCCATATACACCTCAGCAAAATAGAGTTGAAGAAAGGATGAACATGGCGCTGATGGAAAAAGAAAGGTGCATGCTCAGTGGTGTCGGATTAGGGAAAGAATTCTGGGCAGAGGTAGTGGATACTGCATGTTACCTGGTCAAAACATCACCCTCATTAGCATTGGACGAAAAGAATCCACAAGAGGTATGGACTAGTAAGGAAACTTCTCTCACACATCTCAAGGTTTTTGGCTGTGATGCATATGTTCATGTTCCAAAGGAAAACAAGAGTAAGTTGGATAAGAAGGCTGAAAAGTGTATCTTTATTGGATCTAAAGATGGTATCAAAGGTTATAAGATTTGGAACCCAAAAACTAAGAAGGTAGTGTATAGCCGAGATGTGGTATTTAGAGAAATGAAGGATGTTGTTAAACATGAATCCCTACCAAGTAAGGAAGAACCATAGAAGATAGAATTTGATTTAAAGGATGACGAATTTGAATCTACAAAAGAACATGAATCAGAAGAAGAAGATCCTCATACTCCAGTATTGAGGAGATCAGATCGACAAAGAAGGCTACCAGAAAGGTATAGTCCATATGATTTTCATTCAAATTTTTCTTTGTCTATTACTGATGATGATCTTAGAACTATCAGGAAGGCAGTGGATTCACAGGATGGAAATCTCTGGAAAAGGGCCATGGACGAAGAAATGGCATCTTTGGATAAGAATGAGGCTTGGGATCTAGTGGAGTTTCCAACTGGAAGAAAGCCCATTGGAAGCAAATGGGTATTTAAAAGAACTTGAATGCAAAAGGAAAAGTGGAGAAATACAAAGTTCGGTTAGTAGCAAAGGGTTATTCCTAGGTTGAGGGAATTGATTTTGGTGATATTTTTTCTCCTGTTGCCAAGTTAACCTCCATAATATTTTTTTTATATGTTGTTGTTGCATTTGATTTTGAAATAGAACAAATGGATGTGAAGACAACATTCCTACATGGGGATCTGGAAGAAGAAATCTATATGAAGCAACCAGAAGGTTATGCTGTGAAGGGAAAGAAGGAGCTGGTATGAAAGCTGAAAAAGTCCCTGTATGGTTTAAAACAATCACCAAGAATGTGGTATCAAAAATTTGATACTTATATGTTGGGACTTGGCTTCACAAGAAGAAACGAAGATCATTGTGTGTATTTTAAATTAATTGGTGATCATTTGATTTATTTGGTCTTATATGTGGATGACATGTTTCTGATAGGAAACAACAAGGAGATTATCTAGGATGTGAAAACTCAGTTGTCCTCTAAATTTGACATGAAGGATCTCGGTGCTTCAAATTCCATTTTGGGAATGGAAATTAAAAGAGATTGAAAAAGGAGGAAACTATGGTTAAATCAGAGAAACTATGTCAAGACAATGTTGTAGAGGTTTAATATGCAGGAATGTAAACCAGTCAAGGTTCCTATTCCTGTTGGTGTGAAGTTATCTACGGATCAGTGTCCCAAGACACATGAAAAAGAGGAGGACATGTCTCATGTTCCATATGCGAGTGTAGTTGGCAGTTTGATGTATTCAATGGTATGTACTAGACTGGACATTACACATGTAGTGGGATTTTTGAGCAGGTATATGTCAAAACCAGAGAAGGAGCATTGGACAACAGTAAAAAGGGTTTCAAGTATTTGCATGGCACTGCTAGCTATGGATTGTGCTACGAAGGAAGACCAAGATTGGACAGAGTGGTGGATATACATGGCTTTGTGGATGCATACTGGGTTGGAGATTTGGATCGTAGGAGATCTACAAGAGGGTATGTGTTTAACCTATTTGGAGGAGAAATAAGTTGGATGAGAAAAAGACAGGTTGTAGTGGCACTTTCAACTACAGAATTTAAATACATGGCAGCGACTCATGCAAGTAAGGAAGCAGTATGGTTACAAAGATTGTGTTCAGGTATTGGGTTGGTATAACAAGCTATAAGGATAGAGTGTGACAGTTAGAGTGCAATTTTTCTGGCAAAGAACCCTACTTATCATTCAAAGACAAAGCATATTGATGTTCAATATCACTTTGTGAGAGACATGATTGAAGAAAAGAAAGTATCACTGATGAAGGTGGAAACTTTGAAGAATATTGCAGACTCATTAACAAAATCTGTGAGCACTGAGAATTTCTCTTGGTGTAGAGGATCCATGGTCATTGTTTCCCTAGATTGTTGATTATGTAACCCTATAACCCCCTGTATGCAAAGAAAACAACAAGTGGGAGAATGCTGAGTATGTTTTATATTCTTTGCACGAGTAGTAGCATATGAGTGTATGCATCAGGCACGCAGGGGGGTCATTATGCATGCATCAGGCAATGCAGGGGTTATTAGGGTGCGTGCTAGGCCCCCTCGGGGGTGCATAATGGATCCTCCCGCATGGGGGGTCTGGGGCAACATTTTTTCTGCCTCAAGACCGCATTATATTTAGGTGGTTTTTCAGCACACATGGTTTCTTTTCCAATGGTTTTCTATTTTCGATTAAGGAATTAGGGTTTTGGACTAATACAGTTCATTGGGTTAGGTTTTTGGATGCCGTTGGATCCTATATGTATTTTGTATTGTAAACATTGTAACATGATGAATAATATAGAATATGTTGGTTTTCCCGGTTTGGGTTTCCAGGGGAAAAATCTCTGTGTAATGTTTGTATTTCCCATTGTATCTTTTCTGTTCCTTTACTGAATATCTGTTTGTAGTAGATATTGTACAAGGTTAAAATATAGAGTTTAGGCATATTTGGTTTTGTAGAGAGTAAACTAGATTATTATACCAAGGATGTTCAGACACAGGAAGAATTTGTTTTTCAATGTAGAATAGCGCTAATAAATAACTATCTTGTTCATCAATTTCTTCACTATTTCAGCATGTTGAGCTAAGTAAAGGGATAAGTCAAATCCCTTGATAGTGGTAGAAGTCATGATATTCAAATCATGCTCCTAGTTATTGGCAAGCCAATGTGAAAGCTTCCTTGAAAGATAATTCTGTGAGAGAAAAAACTTGACAGCAGGTAAAGAGACTTTTTCCAACGTATGCTTACCTAATGTGAAGTGGCGGAACTTTTCAACAACTTCAACAAGAGAGAAAGCATGTTTCTCAATAAAATAATATTTAAATTTATGATCAGAAAAAAATTGACTCATGCAAGCTACTGGTTTTTCATTACCTTGGTCATCATTTTGCATGAGGATAGCAGAAACTGCTTCCTCGGTGGCATTAGTATATATTGTGAATTCCTTCTCAATGTCCATCTTCGCCAAAACTAGTGCAGAGCTGATTGCTTTCTTGATTCCTTCAAAATCATTTTCGACATCATTTTTCTAAGAAAAGGAACGATTTTTCTTAAGCAGATTATGAATTGGCTTAATCATCACAACAAAATATGGAACAAACCTACGAACAAAGTTAATAAGCCCCATTAAATCTTGAACCTCCTTATTGGAAGTGGAAGCAAGAAGATTAAGGATGCCAACAATCCTTTCGGGATCAATTCTTATCCCTGAATCAGAGACATTGTGTCCAAGGATCTTGCCTTCAGTAATGCCGAAAATGGACTTAGAAGGGTTTAGAGAGATGCCAAATTTCCTACATCACATGAGAAATTTTTTTAGATGACCAAAATGGTCTGATCGGATTTTAGAGTACACTTTCAAGTCATGAAGGTAGATCTGAATGATCTTATCGATCAAATCGTCAAAATCTATTTGCATAGATCTTTTAAAGGTGGCACCTGCATTAGATAATCCAAAAGGCATACGTTCATAAGAAAAGGTACTCCAATGAGTAATAAAGGTGGTTTTATATTTGTCTGCCCCTTTTATATTGATTTGATTGTAACCAAAAAAAATGTCAAGTAAGGACATCATATGTGACCCTGCAACTTGTTGAAAAATCATTCCCATGATAGGGAGAGAAAAGTGATATTTTATACTAGCTCGATTTAATGTGTGAAAATCAACTCATAATCTGATCTAGCCAGTTGTTTTCCGAACAAGATCCAAATTGGAAACCCATTCAGAATACTTGACTGGAAAGATGATTCCAACCTTCAAGAGTGTTTCCAACTCCTTTCGAGTAGTTTCTTCCAGTGCAGGGTTGATAGGTCTTTGTTTTTTCCTAACTGGTTTTATGCCTTCCTTGATGGGGATTTCATGTTGTATAAGACCAGGATAAAAATGAAAAGATCCTCATAAGACCAAACAAAAATATCTTGAAATTCACCAAGTAGCTCGACAAACTTAATTTTCTCTTCATCGGAACATTGGGCACCTATTTTAACATTCTTTGGAGACTCGGGCATCCAAATGTTCAAGGAGATGGTTTCACCCACCTTCCTTTTTGACTCCTCTTATTTTTGTTTCTCTTTATTGCCTACATCACTCAATGAAAAGGAACTCTCTGGAGGAGTCAAGACTTTAGGAATCTTATTATATTCTATGGATATGATTTCCTTGGGCTTATTGGGTTCATTTTGAATGAAAGCACAAATGATCTCATCGCTAGGGAAGACTTGCCAATATTCTATATTTTCAGGGATATGTGGACAATATAGATATTGAAAAGTACAATCAGGTCTATGTGGCAAAAGTTTCCGATTAGGAGAGGCTGCAAAAAATGTTAACCAATCAACCATTGAGTTCAATTCCCTCTTAACATGAGTGATGTTAAAATATAATAAGTTTGATATAAGTGCCCAAACAGTTTGGGTATATCGTTTCATCAACTTGTTGCTAGGAGAGTATATCTTATGTACGATAATCACAACAAGCTCGAAATCTCCAAAAATTGAAAGGTGACCACAACCAAGATTATAGGCATTTTCAATGCATAATAATAAAGCTTATAATTGAATGACATTATTTGTGCAAGAAAACTCCAACCTGTAAGAGAAGTTATGAATTTTCCCCACAGGTGAGTACAAGATTATGCTAGTTTGTTACCTTAACTAGAGCATGAACCATCAAAGTGCATGTGCCACATACCATAATCCAAGTCAATTTGTTCCAAGGGGATATTATCTTCCTCAGCAAATATGGAATACACCCCTAGTTCCTCTTCGATATATTTCACATTAGGTTGTGGAACACTTTCTATGTAAGGTGAAATCCTTCCCTCTCTATGGACTACAATGATTTTTCCATTCCAAGGAACGAATAAGTGTGTCCCATCGAGTGAGAGGTATCCACTCGTCAAAGCTTCCTAATATCTTCCCAATATGATTGAGTAATTGCTTACTGGCAAGTCAATTACCTGAATGCTAAGGGTTGTCCTTATTTCAGGGTGCACACAAAACTAAGGTCACATCTTTAATCTCACATATGGTTGTTTGTTGTAGACTATTATAAGAAAGAATGTTCCTGGAATTTTCATTTGTACAAGACAAGCCCAGATCTTCCACAATAATATTTGACATCACACTTGGGCCCGAACTTGCATCAATGAGGCAACAATGGAAAATCTTGTCCATAATATTTATAGAAATATAAAAAGGGGGATTTTTTACAGGGTATCTAAAGTTATGTACACCTACTTTATTTACGGGTGAATCCTCTTCATTCACCTTTTCAGAGAGGTTGGATACAACGGAATATTTTCCTTCCATGAATTGTTTTAGATTCCTCTATTGTTTAGGGAGGACAACCATGTCTAGGAGGGTGGCATCTTCTTTGATGTTGGCCAATTGATTCATAATATTGTATTTGGAAGAGGGGAGAGGGGAAGTTGTTCCTTGACTGTCAGGAACCTTAGGAACATGAACCGTAGCAGCTGGTGATGATGACCTTGGGCTAGAAGAATTACGGGGAGGATCATATTTTCCTTTGGGAGCATAGGATTTTTTCCTAGTATTGATAATCATCACATCTTCTAGCTCTACAAAATCTAGAACAACGATGGTAGTTTATGATATTTTACCAAAGATCTTATCTTTGGTGCTCTTCCTTACCTCACATGTGGCTTCCTCGTGGTGTTCCTCACAAAAGTTACACCAATTTCAAGGAATGATAGCTTTAGGCTAAAAATTATTTTCAACTGGGTTTCTAAAGGAAGGTACGAAAGAGGATGAAGCTCCAGGGGTGAGAGGGGAGACAGTTCCCTTTTGCTCATACACTATCATACAATTATTCATATCTTGTACTAGTTGTAAGAGTACGGACATGTTTGTCTATTTAACTGATTCTCCCTGGGTGATCCAAGTGGATATTGGTGGCCACCCACCTTTTCCAACTGTCTCAAAACAATTTTTTGGCAATTTGGTAATTTACTATTTTTAGAAGTTTTTAACTTCCAGGGCCATTTTGAGGGCCTAAATGAAGGTTTTTCGGGATTTATATTCTTAATGATAGCCAAAGTCATGATTGATCCCCCACAATGAATCTCCTCGATGATACCTTTCCAACGGGCTATCATGTGCCTAAAATGGAGATCGTATGCAAAAGTTACAACCCCGGGAAGTTGATGTACTAACTTACCCAAACGGGGCCCACATGACTTTTGGAGCTTCATCTCCTAGGGTTAGGTATTTTGCATTCCTGTTTATTGTAAAAATTCCTTTAGAGGCTCATTGTAATCATCTTCTTGTGAATGAGCGCAATCGTCACATCTCTTCTTAGAGATAAGCCGCCACCATTCTAGCAAGCTTGTTTCCACAACATTTTACAGTTTCAGCTTATTTCCTTAATGAATAGAAAACCAGTTTTACTATATCTCTATTAATTTTTTGTTAAGTACCTGTTAATAATCTGTATTCATTTCGTTCCGCTCATAAAATCTGGATCAGTGGTAACAGAGCAGGCTGCTCTTGATCATTTTTTCAGTGCATTTCCTCAACGAGGTTCGAGTATAGCAAGTTGGGTCTCGAGATTTTCTCTCTTGAATACAATCGCTCTCACACACCCAAGAAACCCTCAATGGCGGAAGAAAAGAAAAATGATGGAGCAGACAATCCTATCAATCTATTTCTTGAGCAAGCTCTCACGCGACAGAGGGATGAAATGATGGAGAATTTTTACCACATCCTTCAATGCCTGTCGATAGCAGCATACACATATTCATCAAGTGGCCACTTTGGAGGCACCTCGCCTTTCAAGGTACAAGTTAATTTTGATATTCTTGTATTTTAAGGAGAGATAGATGCAGAAGCCTTAGATAAATGGTTAAACCTTCTAGAAATCTATTTCTCTATTCACAAATTTTCTGACAGAGAAAAGATCACCTTCACACTCCTTAAAGGTCTCCCCCATGTCAAACATTGGTGGGAAACTTATTGGAATAAGAGTTCCATAGAGGAGTCTGGAATATATGGGGTCGAGCCCACTTGGGATCTTTTTTTGGACATGGTAAAGGAACAATATTACCCTGTTGGCAACTATGAGGACCAACACATGAGATGGACCGGTAAGAGAGGCGCCAAGAAGTTTTGGAGTTCACCAATACCTTCCATACCTTGCAGACCAAGATGGGTATCAAAGACTCTGAATGACATTTGGTTCTGAAATACCGTGGGGCTCTACATAGATACATCCAAACTGAAATGGATTTTCTGGACATCTCATCACTTGGTGTTGCTTATCGATATGTTGTTAAAATCTAGTAGAAATTTAAGCACCAGAACAAACGGGAGTTCAAGTCTGCAAATCCGCAACAACCAAAGTATGACAAAGATGGCCCTGACAAACAGTCTTCCGAAAACCAGTCTAAGCCACAGGAAAAGAAGGGTCATGGGAAGACAAAGAAGGACACTGGAAAATGGTGCGATTTCCACAAAATCCCTTGGCACAACACCGATGAATGTCTCTCAAAATAGTCATTGGTGGCCAAGGTCAAATAAAAGGAGCTGAATCCTGATTTAGAATCTGATTATGAAAATACTGGTAAAAGATAGATCATCGATGCAGACCCCACTGCTATTTTCACGACCGCAACAATTCAACCAGAAGAACCAACGGATCCTAAAGAGGGGGAGCACCTTTTTCATTCACATATGTGGGTGAAGGGGACCCCACTGCATTTTATTTTTGATAGTGGAATCCAGAAGAACCTCATCTCAACAGAGGTCATCAAACAATTGAGATTGTCGACAACACCACACCCGCAGCCATACAACATTGGGTGGCTTTGCCAAGGAAGAGATCTTCGTGTCAACCAACAGTGTCGATTGTCATACGGCATCCAACCCTTCAAGGATAAGGTATTATGTGATATTTCCCCACTGGGTGTCTTTGATGTTCTCTTGGGCCAACCATATATGTAGAAGCGCCATGTTTTTTATGAGCCTCGACCGCGTAGTGTCATTGTTTCTCCGGGGGGTCATCTCTACAGAATACTAGAGGTAGTTTTGACTATTTTTCCACCTAAAAAGTGTCGCAAGGTAGTATCGCATACTACAAAATTTGTCTTCTTCACAACCTATTCAAAAGGTGAACAAAAGGATACTGCAACCACTATAGCCTCAGCCCAAGCACCTTCTATCCAACAAAAGCAGGTCGACAATATTGTAGAAAAGTGTAAAGATTCCTTCTACACAAAATAATATCATGTATCCAAACTGGCTAAAAAAGTCCAACCCTTCCAACCACATGTTCGTGACAACCTTCAACAAACTAAGCAATGTAACTTCTCCAACAAGGAAAGCAATTCATCAAGATGTAGATTCAACAAATGCTTTTCCCTCTCCCTCGGGCGCTCAATGCAATGGAGACCATTGATTCCTAAGGAGGGAGGATTGAACCCGGTGGATATCGGTGGCCACCCACCTTTTCCATCTGGCTCCAAATAGTTTTCTGGCAATTTTGTTAATTTATTATTTTTAGTAGTTTTTAACTTTTGGGGCCATTTTGAGGGCCTAAATGAAGGTTTTTCGGGATAGAGGTTCTCAATGATAGCTGAAGGCATGATTGATCCCCCAAAATGAATCTCCTCGATGATACATTTCCAACGGTCTATCATGCACCTAAAATGGAGATCATATGCAAAAGTTACGACCCCAGGAAGTTGATGTACTAACTTACCCAAACGAGGCCAACATGACTTTTTGTGCTTCATCTCCTAGGGTTAGGTTTTTGGATGTCTAGGGTTTTTGGAATTATTGATTATTGTAAAAATGCCTTTAGACCCTCATTGTAATCATCTTCTTGCGAATGCAAGTAGCCATCACATCTCTTCTCAGAGATAAGTTTCCACCATTCTAATGAGTCTTTCACTCTGTATTTTTACAGTCTTTGTACATTTCTTTCATTAATAGAAATCATGTATTACTATATCTTTGTTTTTATGGTTTCATCTCTGATATGTTTTTGTTATATTATTGGATATCCGCGATATCTCTGTGCATTTATTTATTATCTCTCCGCTCTCATTTTGTGCCGAAAATAATCTGGATCATTGGGGAAGAAAAGGTCTTTCGAGTTGTTCTTCATACTCTAAACAAGTATGCAGAGTGTAACCGAGGTTATCAATGGATTTTTCCTCAAGCCTATGATTATAGGGGGAAGTTAATGAATTGTATTAATGCATGAAAGCAGCTTGGTTTTGAGGTCGAATGAATTCAGGGATTCGATTGTATAACTTAGTGAAACCCAAGTTGAGGGACTTGATGGTCTCACCATCCTTATAGGCGATGTTATTGTACTCCCATAACTGCTCAGCTAAAATTTTAGATTTCCCATAGGTGGACTTGAACCAATAAACTAACTCCTCCCAAGTAGAGAGAATCTTAGGAGGAAGTTCAAAAAAATTGGTCGTAGCCTTTCCTTCCAAGGAATTGACGAATAAGTGCATGCAAGTATCGTTGTCATTGGATCCTATGTTGTGACAAGCATTAGAAAATTCCACCAGGTGTTTGTTTGTAGTGACAGTGTTATTTCCCGAAAACCTAGAGAGATGCTCTTTGAATTTAGGAAGTAGACGAGTAGAAGGTGCTAGGTTAATAGGAGAGGACGCATGCCATGGTGTGGTTGTGGCATCTTCTTCAAACTGAAAAATCCCATACTTTTTAATGACTTTGGTGGGATTTGTGGTAGATTGAACAGGGATATGGTGGCTATATAAGCTATCAATCACTAACGAAGTTGAAGATTGAGAGGAGGAAGCACTTCTAGGGCCAGAGCCACCACTAGATCCCATCTTGTGGATGATAGGTGAGGGAGAGAAAGATGAACTAGATGAATCAGACAAAGTTCTCATTAGAGTACCTTTTTGGGTTGATAACACAACGTTACTTCTTCCTATTTCAGCAATAGGATTAATTTCAGGCGATAAGCCTCTTCTTCTTCTATAAACACAAGAGTCTAACGACATGAAAGTAAGGCCAAAACTGAAGGAACAAGAAGGTTACTGTTTATTTCTAGGTTGTCTACATCTATCTTCCCAACATTCTTGGGCACTAATATCTCGTTCAATTGATTCCCATAAATGATTAAGCTCAACACGAGTATTGCCAGTGCCTAAAATGGTGTTGAACAAATTCAAATCAATGCTGGTCTGATCTTGACGACTGGGCTCAATATTGGGCTGCCTTGCAATAGGCACAATCATTAAGAAATAATATAGTCAAAGAATCAATATTAGAAAAAATAGATGTATTCGGTGCTAATCAAGCATAAAAATTAATGAGAGAAATATTGAAGATCAACCTAGTATGGTCACCAAATATATGTTGAGGAAAAGATATGAAATGATCTTACTAAAAAAATTTCAGATCCTTCTCGGCTAAAGAAAGATAGATGAAAATATCACCCTATGTTTATAGCCATAAAAATTGATATCCTAATTCATGAGTATTGTTTAAAAGGGCTTAGGTTGTTTTTTTATAAATAAAATCTTGCTAAAAAAATCATTATTTATGTAATTTTCTGAACATATCAGATGCTGAAATAAATATAGAGATAGAAGTAAAGACACCAAGTCAAAAATCAAAACCAATGAGACATAAAGCAATCCTTTATTTCATTCCAATTCATCAAAGAATCATTCTCTTTACAAAATTCCCCGAGGAAGTTTTGGACCAAAGTCAAACTTAGACGTCCCCAATGTAACATACAAAAGGACTTCTGACATAAAATAAAATAAAATGAACTTTAAAAGATGGATCAAATTGCCACAGATTGATGCCCACTCGACTCTTCACAATAGACTTTGTCAGTCATGAAATCTAATTCACAAACGAACAAGTCTACATAGACTATCAAAGATAGATCAACACCTCTGAAAAACAAGTGTCTGAATGATGTAATTTAGCCTTGAATCTTGTTGTCTAACATAGGACCCTCCTATCATAAAAAATAATTAGGCTTCTAATGAATTAAGGAATGAATGAAAACTGAATTATCTCAACAAAAACTCAAAGATAAAACCTTAGTATGCTTCTCCTTCTATCCTCTTCTTGTTCCTCCCTTTCCTTTTGCCCTTAAGCAAATTAGAATTGGTTGAATTAGTTGAACTACTTCCTTAGTTAATTTAACTTAAACTCAACCAACTTTTTTAGTTAAGGGGGAAAAGTAATAAATCATAATAAGGGTTTTAAAATAAATAATAACTAGTAGGTGGGATCCCTTGTGACTCCCTTTAGATTTTAACAATCATAACACAACTATTTAATAATAATAAAAAACCCTCCTTATGACTCCCATCATAACATTCATATTTGACAATTTATCTCAATGATAATTGAAATTATTTCCAAAATATATTACCCATATATCCAAAAATAGTGTGTTGTCCAAAATTTCCGAAGTCAGCTGTTCTCATCAATTAATAAATAAAAAACTTAAAATCCATATTTTCCACTCTGGGAGGTGATCTTTCCCTTGTTGTTGTTGTCACCTTTTTATCTCTTTGAATTTGCCTTAGGCTATGTGGAGCCTTTAGGCCTAATATCATTGATCACATGAGAGAAATCATCCCTCAAATGCATGCGGGAGGACACAGATTTATCAGAGTCATTTGAGGGTGAGTAAGGGGAAACAGTGGATTTTCCTTTGTGAGAGGCATGGTGGGATTCAATTTTCAACCTTTGTCTTCCATGAGAAGACTGATCTAGTGAATGGATAGGGGCAACTTGGAAAATTTGATTGATAGGTGGGGGATCAGGTAAAGACAAGTTAGGCCAGCCACGATGTTGGGAGACTGTCAGGTGGACAATCTCTTGCCATCTGTCGTTCTCAGGAACTTTAATATGTAGCGAGACATGGGGAGGAATGGGGATACCAAGGACCTGTGGGGATTGTAAGGGAGGCCTTTCGGGCCTAGGTTGGACCACTCCTTTCCTAATCGAGTTAAAAAACCCATCTTGAAATAGTTTTCCTAACTCTTGCGAGTCTGCATCAAAATGTATAGAGAATCTTGGCCTTCTAGGGCCCCTGTTCCAATTACCTCTCCCTTGGTTACCTCTACCATGGCTACCTCTGTTGAAAATTCTCATTCCTGTTTGCATAATTGATTAGCAAATGTTTTATTTAACAACCATACATGACAACTCTTTTAAAATATGAAATAAAATTTGGCTCAGCAACATATTAGACTCATGCAATCCAATCCATACAAATTGTTTAATAGTTGTCAATGAGAAAGGGGTGAAAAAAGGTTATAGGATATGCGAGGGGTGTTATTGAGAGAAAAATGTTAAAATGAGGTCGAAAAGATCATGATTACTGCTCACAGGCAACAAACAATCAACTGTAATGTAAACCAAAGAATATATCACTATAATCAATCCCTGCGATCTTAAACTGTCACAATACAAAGTTTCCTTTAACTCTAATTCAATTTTAGGAACAAGGAGTGGATAATGAATATGGGAAGGCGAGGGGATTGTAATGGGAGAAAAGTGAAATAATGGTAGGGAAAATAACAAATATTGTTCATAAAATCAATTAAGTAATCAATAAAAAAAATATGTATTTAATGCAAACGATCCAACACCAACTAAACAATTATGGTGATCAATCAAACAATTATTGTGTGTTAACATGTGTTCACTATCCACATTTAAATCTTTAACACTTTTAATTAACATAGTGTCATCATATTCAAAATCAATATGACCTTCAAACATCTTGTATAAAGAATTATGTTTCCTCTCATTTCTTCCAATTTATATTTAAACAAAAATCCAATGAACACACAATCATTTGTTTCAACTCTTTTTAGCATCAAAACCTTATCCATTGTCCATAAATTAATTCCTCAAATCAAACACTGACACAAACTCTTTCAAAACATGGCTGATTTCATTCCTTTAACCAATTTAACAATTAAATTTCCAATAAAACCATACTACTAAAAACCCCATTCCCATCTCTTATGGTGGAATAAATGATATGCGCGATGCAAATTGCAAATCATATATAGTAGAAAACTAGGCCACACCTATCAATACTTTAAATTGAAAAACTCGGTCAGGGGCAACCTCAATACTTTAAATTGAAAAACTCTCGATCGGGCAACTTAAACACACAGTAACAACAACCATCACTTCAACTTATACCATGTTGTAGGAAACACACATACCAACTCATAATGAAAATACTATGAACAGAGGAGCATAGGTTCCTTACTGGCCAATAAACAACACCGAGAACACGTAGGGCATAACCCTCGTGGTTTTCGCCAAAAGTCGAATAATATTGATATAAATACAGAGCTCAGGTAATAGCAACAAACCCTAAAGAAATCCTCTTGGCATAATATCCACCATAACCAACTGTGAAGATACCAATAACATCAAACAAGCCCACGACTAGGTGGAGAATGATATGCAGTGACCCAAAGGTGGTTCAAAAATTACACAACAACCCCATAACAAAAAATACGACTGGGTATGGTTACAAGGACTATGAGTAGACGGCTAGGAAGTCTAGATGGAATGAAACCTCCAAAAAAGACCCATAGAGACAACAGAGAGACTTCACGGCTTCTACCACACAGAACAATTAATGAAATTGCGAATTCAACCATCAAATTTTCCATTTGCAACTAATACCACAAACAACCATTCCAGAGAAACACCAAAAGTTTACACAGTTTCCAGCCTAAAAAAAAACACAGACCAATACATCATCGAGCCAACATTTATTTCATAAATAGAGTGGGTTCATGGATGGTGAAAAAAACATACCTGTAACCAAATGGCTTTAAAAATGCGAGCTTGGTCTAGTAGTTCCTTCCATTCCTGAATATCGGAGCTTAACCACATAAAAAATCAAATGAACAACAACCAAGCTAGGGTGACAGCCAATGGGAGAGGTATGGAGTGACGTGCAGTAAATTCATGTCTCATCCATCCTCTTTTCATTCGATTACATAGTACACGACAACCAACCAACCATTAATCCATGCATCGAAACTAACATACATTGCTTTCCAAATGCGCCACACGATATCATATTTACCATTTCCAAAACATACCATAACGTATATCAAGTGTGCCAAGTATAATTCAATAATAATTGTATAGCCACTAACATTGCTAGTTAGGACTAACGTCAACCGTTTTTAAATTTCAATTGCACATAGTATAACATAGCTTAGTATAGTATAGCTCCTCTTTCTTGTTTCTTTTTATAGGTCCATTTTCCATTGCTCTTATTTGTTGTTACTAACATGTATCTTGTGCAAGTGTAAGAATCAAGGCGCCAATAACAATTGTAATAATAGTTAACATAAGCCATCATGACATGGAATTTAGAGTTTAGAGAAACATAACCAACACATATAACATGCATTATCCATCTTCCATTATATTGCAAATAAAATCAATATTTCACCATCAATCATGTAGAACCATGTAATCATCATCAAACAACAACATAAAATGTGTAACAAGACTATCTTTGAATCTCCAATCTACAAGGGGTCCCCACCTACTAGTATTATATATATGATTAGATTATAAATAATAGGTTTTTTAGCAATACTTTGTGGGAGAAATCCTCATTGCGATTTTTATCATCAACACCCCTCACCATCTCTTTCATAGCATATGTGGTCTATCTTGGCAAACCCCCCCTTTCATCACTTATGCAACACTTATTACATTTTCTGTTAATAACAAAAGTTACATTCATTGACCTTTTATACAAAGGTTCATCAAATGAAACATTCACACATATCGAGTTTTCAATAATCTCTTGGCCAATATAGTTATATTTACAAACTGGGGGAAACATGGGTGTTACAGAGTTACACCCATTATGTTGGAAAAAATGTAGATAATATTATTACGGTGAAAAAATTTAGAATCATATATTAAATAGTGGACTTGTGGCATGCCATTAAATCCGTCTATCTATAAAGGTACAAGAATCAATAAGGTTTGGTAAAGTTACCATAACTTTCACTTGGCACTTCAACTTTCGGTCATACCTATGGCATTGAACATAAGACATATCATAGCACTATAGGCCAAAAGTTTAGACCAATAAGGACTGGAATTTCATATATATGTCAGAAGGAAGGTCGACCATAAGGAAAGACTCCAGATTAGGGTTTTAAAAGGTATGTTAACTTAAAAATCTCATAAATTTTTATTGGGATGTCTCATTGAGATGATTCAAAAATGTTTGGAAAGAAATAACATACGATAATACACTATAAAAGGATTATAAATCTTGGATATAATTTTTGTTAATATATTGAGGTTGTAATTTAAGGTTTTGGGTTAGACCTCAATTTAGAATCAATGGAAATACATCAATTTATAGGAGATGAAGATAAACATGAAATCAATCATATGGAATGGTTGAGGATGGAAAAGGAATATGGTATGACTCCTTCAAGGGAAATAAATTATTTTTTTGGTGAATATTGGAAGTGGTGGATGAGTATTGATAATGACACTAGATGAAACATCACATTGAAAGAATTTGAAAAACTCTTCTCAAATAAATGGATCAAGGATAACTATATTCCTATTTATGAGACATATGAAAATTATTGTAAGGAATTTCCAAGAAAGTGTTTAATAAAATCACACAAAGAAAAATAATAATTTGGGCATCAAACATAATCTTTTCCCCCATCCTAGTTGGAGACATTAAAATGGTATCATAGTTGGTGATATTTCCATGTTGTGACCGTACGAAAGAAAATATGAAGAAAATTAAGGAATCCATAAAATAATACAGGAAGAAACTAGTTGTGGGAGTTATATGCAGAGCGCATGGCTTAACATGACGAGTAGGAGAAGTTTAGTGAGTGTTAGAAAAACAGGACCACAGAGCAATAAAATAAAACAAATGCGGAAACAAAACACAAAATATACATAATACAATAGAGACATAGATTTACGTGGTTCACCCAGTGTGGGCTACGTTCACCAAAGAAATTGTTAGGTCCTTCCTTTATTATGATCTAGCAATTGAAGGGATACAACCTACAGCAAACCCGCTGCAACTTCCTCTTCTCTCTCTCACAGTCTCTTATCATAGAATACAATATTCGTTATAATGAATAGCCACAATACATTTCCCTCATAACAGAGGGTTTCCTTCTAGGGAAAAAAACCCTAACATAATTTCTATCGTTAGATCTACGACTTTATAATGAACGGTCCATATTTATAATGAAATTACCATATACTTTTACAAGGCAATTTTTCCTTTGGGGGCTTCACCCCCGAACCCCCCATTCGGGGGGATAGCCCCCTTGGACCTCGCAGAGGGGTACCCCCCCTCTGCACTCCCCTGCATCGAATATTGTACATACTTTTAGGGTGTAAAGTCTTCATGGGGTATAAACATGGCTGGAAAGTAAAGACCTCTGTATCAGGAAAATAATCAGGCTCCACAACCAACAATCTCCCACTTGGAGACTGATCTCAACAACTCCACTAATGTTGTATATGCTGGAATCTGAACCTTCTTGTACCTGTAAAATTTCCCATCTTAATCTCCATTCTTGAAGACCAACTGAAACTGAGCAGGAACTCAGTTTCTCTCTAGTTACTTTCTTTGTTAATATGTCTGCAGGATTCTGGCTAGTGTGTATCTTTTCCAAATTCAAATTTCCATCTTCCAAGGAGGATCATATGAAGTGGTATCTCAACTGTATATGCTTAGTCTTCGAATGGAAGGCTGATTTATTTGCAAGATGAATTGCACTCTCACTGTCACAGTACAACCTTCTATTTTCCTGCTTCTTTCCCAATTCCTCCATAAACCTCTGTAACCAAATCATCTCTTTACTAGCCTCTTTAGAAGAAACATACTCTGCCTCTATTGTTGAAAGTGCAACAACCTTTTCCAGTTTTGAAATCCAACTTACTATTATTCCACCTATAGTAAAAACATACCCTATGGTGCTCCTCCTGTTGTCTTTATCACTTGCCATATCTGAATCAACATATCCCTGTAGAAAAGTGTCTGAACCTCCAAAACATAATTCATGAGTATCAGTACCTCTCAAATACCTAAAAATCCACTTTACTACCTCCCAATGTTCTTTACCTGGATTGTTCATATACCTGCTCACAACTCCCACTGCATGTGCAATATCTGGTCTTGTGTAAACCATTTCATACATCAAGCTGCCAACTGTTGATGAATAAGGGACCTTGGACATGTATTCTATCTCCTCCTGTGTCTTGGGATACATTTCCTTAATTAATTTGAAATGGCTAGCGAAAGGTGTACTAACTGGTTTTTCATTTTGCATTCTAAACCTGTCCAACACCTTCTATGTGTACTCACCCTGAGACAATGTCAATTTGCGATTTTTTCTGTCTCTTATTATTCTCATGCCAAGGATTTTCTTTGCAACACCCAAATCCTTCATCGCAAATGAATTGTCTAATTTCTTCTTGAGAATATTTATATCCTTCATATTATACCCTGCAACAAGCATGTCATCTACATACAATAACAAGATAATATAGCTTCCATTTTCTAGCCTTTTAAAATAAACACAGTGATCGGAATGACATCTACTATAACCCTTTTCTATCATAAACTTGTCAAGATTCAAATACCACTGCCTTGGAGCATTCTTTAGGCCATACAAGCTCTTCTTCAACCTGCATACCAAATTTTCCTTCCCTTTGACCTCATACCCCTATGGTTGCTACATATAAATCTCTTCCTCCAAATCCCCATGGAGAAAAGATGTTTTTACATCTAACTGTTCAAGATGAAAATCTTCTACTGCCATAAGACTTAAAATAGTCCTAATTGAAGTCATTTTAACAACAGGAGAAAATATTTCATCAAAATC
>SNQJ01S0005235.1:35375-109255 GCA_010110895.2 Picea sitchensis
CTGGTTATTTTCCAAGGAATCCATTTCCTCTTTCATGCCTTGCTCCCACTTCTTTTTGGTGCATGCCTGCATTGCATCTTCATAACATTCTGGTTCACCAGAATCAATCAACAATAAATAATACAATGAAGGAGAGTATCGTTTAGGGGGTATACTTAACCTGGTATATCTTCTAACAACACTTGCAGGTGTTTGAGGTACCTGTTGCTCCTGTTGTTGTACATTTTGATTTTCAGGTTCCTTTGGAATTTCTTTTTCAGTTATCTCATCAAGCACTGTGTATACTTGTTTTTATTCTTCTCGTTTCTTTCCCTGCAACTGATCTTGGTACATGACCTTCTCATTGAATATGACATCTCTACTCCTAATGATTTTGTTATTTTCATAATCCCATAATCGATAACCAAAATCATTAACACCGTATCCAATAAAGGTACACTTCTTGGGTTTAGACTCAATATTTGTTCTATTTTCTTTATCAATATGGACAAATGCTTCACAACTAAAAGTTTTCAAAAAATAATAGTTTACCTTTTTTCCTATCCATTCCTCCTCTAGAATTATATCATCCAAAGAGATTGAAGTTCCTTTGTTTATTAAGTAAACAACAGTATCTACAACATCTTCCCAAAACTGTAAGGGTAAACCGACATGCAATCTCATACTCCTTGCACGCTCCATGATTGTCCTGTTCATCCTTTCTGACACACCATTTTCTTGTTGTGTTCTTGGAACTGTCTTCTCTCTTCGAATCCCATGGTATGAACAGTAATAATCAAAATCCATTCTACAATATTCACCTCCATTATCTAATCTAAGACACTTCAAACTTTTTCCTGTCTCATTCTCAACTAAAGCTTTCCATTTCTTAAAAGTATCAAAAACATCATATTTTTGTTGAATGCAATAAACCAAAGTTTTTCTAGTTGCATCATCAATAAAAGTAACATAATAATGAGATACACCAAGAGATGATACCTGAGATGGTCCCCATACATCTGTATGCACAAGCTCTAATCTTTCATTCTTCTTTTCTTTTCCAACTCTGAGAAATCTGACTCTCTTCTATTTTCCATAAACACAATTCTCATGGAAGTCCAAATCAATTTGTTTAAGATATGGCAACCAATTTATTTTGTGAAGTATCTGCATACCCTTCTCACTCATGTGTCCCAGCCTATGATTCCACAGTGTTGTATCCACTCCTGTAGAAGCTATATATATATAGAAGAGTCAGTATTACAAGTACATAAATACAATGTACCTACCTTATCTCCTTTTGCTATCACCAATCATCCTTTGATGACCTTCCACATCTTGTCTATAAATATTGATATACAACCTTCACTTTCCAACTGCCCTGCTGAAATTAGATTTTTCGTTAAATCTAGAACATGTCTTACCTCTTTCAACAACCATTGGTTTCCATTCCATTTCTTTATTTTTACCTTTACCATTCCAACAATTTTGCATGGTGCATCATCACCCAAATGAACCTGTCCAAAATTACCTTGAACATAATCTAGAAAATGTTTCCTATGGGGTGTGGCATGAAATGAAGCCCCTGAATCTACTACCGAAGACTCAGAAATATTATCTACAGAAAGAATCAAACCATCTTGTAACACATCACATGTTACATTTGCTTCCTGATTTCTCTCCTCTTGTCCATCTCTTTATTTATTTGGAGCTCTACAGTTGGAGACATAAAATAAAACAAATGAGGAAACAAAACATAGAGGATACACAATACAATAGAGACACAAATTTATGTGGTTCACCCAGTGTGGGCTATGTCCACCAGAGAAATTTCCAGGTCCTTCCTTTATTATTATCCATCAATTGAAGGGATACAAACTACAACAAACCTGTTGTAACTTCCTCTTCTTTCTCTCACAGTCTCCTATCACAGAATATAATATTCATTATAATGCATAGCCACAATACATTTCCCTCATAACAGAGGGTTTCCTTCTAGGGAAGAAAACCCTAACATAATTTCTATCGTTAGATTTGTGACCTTATAATGAACGGTCTAGATTTACAATGAAATTACAATATACTTTTACAAGGCAATTTTTCCTTCGGGGGATTCGCCCCCGGACCCCACAGAGGGGGTACCCCCCCTCTGCACTCCCCCATGTGGAAGAGTGTACATACCTTTGGGGTGTAAAGTCTTCATGGGGTATAAACACGACTGAAAAGAAAAGACCTCTGTATCAGGAAGATAATCAGGCTCCACAACCAACAGTGAGGAGGTACATGCTATCATGTTATTAGAGGACTATTACGACATCAAGAGAGGGAAATGACCTATAGGTCATAACAAGGATTCTTTGAAAAGCATCGAGATGAAAGTGAAGGAACACATGCATGAAGGACAAAAGGACTTGTTGGAGAAGGATGAGCATGAAGGACAGGTGGAGGAGCATGCATCTAGACATGAGGAAGATGCATGCACAATACCCTGTGATACATCATATGAGCTAACTGATGAGGTCGATGAGAATGATGTGTTAGATGGGTATACCTCTGATGAGTCAACAAAAGGTGAGGATGCAACTTCTTATGATGACTGTGAGGAAATGTTTTGATCAGTTGATATTGATGACCCAATATCTTCCACTATGTATGATTCTTATGATGAGGGTAGTCCAAGCATGATAACACCTATGGATGAAGAGGATTCAATACCTTATCCTATTTATGATATATATGATGATGGAGGCATGATAAACACATCACATACATCCATTACAAAGATAATTGAGAAGATAACCATGGCATATTTATTATGGTATGAGAACCAAAATCAAAACAATACAAATATCACTAATGATTGTCACAACAACTGCCAAACCATCCCAACACAACAGATTTAATGGTTGCAAGGAGATACAATATCTACTAACATATAACAAATCAAGAAACCTGGTGATGATGCCAAAATATCCTTAAGATGTATAATTATCTGACATCTCTACCTCGTCGATGTTGTCTTGATCTTCTCCTATATACTCACTATGGAAATACGACTGCCCATACCCAACTTAGGTTTGCAATATTAAATTGTAGAGGGCCTCACAAGAATCGATTGGACATATAGTGGGGCTTCGTGTGTCAAGGTTGGATAACTAGTGAGGGACTTGTGGGATATCCTATTATAAACCTATGGGGGTGACTCTTGGTATTGTTTCCTAAAACCACGAGCACTTGTGAAATCATCGTACGACCTCCTCTATACAGTTCTGCCAACCTATTTCATAAGCAGATCTTCCTTTTACTAGAAACCAAACCCCAAAATAGAAGCTAAAATGGAAACCTGGGATGGATTCCCCTCATTTCTAGGATCCAATGGAAATCCTGTATGGATTCCCCTCTTATTTAGCTAGGGTGTATATTGCACCACTGAAACCAAACCAATAGTGGAAGGGTTGTGATAAACCTAATGAAACAATGGCTCCAAGAGAACTTCCAAAATGAGAGATCAAATCATAAACCAAGGTGAGGCTCTACCCCTCCTTTTATCCCTTTTTCATGCCTTCTATATCTTTCCCCCTTTTTACCGAATCAAATATAGCTTCTAGAACTTTCCTCTTTTTGACTAAATCAAATATAACCCTTGTTTTCCCTCCACTTTTCACTTTAAGATTAAAATTCACTTTAATAATGGTTAAGTAACTTATTAATATAAATTCACTTTAAATACATAACATCTCCTAACTAAGTGACATTAAATAACCTCTTTTGACTCCCTTTTTCTTCACTAAAAAGCCACTAAATTCATTTTCATTGTCGAACAAGGGAATCCAAAAATGGGGACATGACACATACACACACATATGTATATTACTTAGGGTGGACATTGAAATATTTTGTGTTATTGATATTTTTTTTAATTCCACGTGTCAACTTAATGTGAAAACCACCTATCATCAGGATAAGAATTTTTTTATTTTAAATTACTCTCTTTATCTCTCTATATTTAAAGTTGATATAAACATATTTTACTTAAGATGGACATTGGAATATTTTATTTATGGTCGACATTGAAATATGTTTTTTTTGTTATTAATATTTTTTTAAATTCCACACGTCAACTCCATGTTGAGTACGCAAGGAATTACACATCTCACTCATATTGGATAGTAAAAGACACCTCTCAATCCAATGAAACAATCATATTTACCTAATGGAATTATTAACACTCTTTTTAACTAAAACACTTGCATTGTTTAACCCTCTTCTTGATGCCTACACCACTTATAAATATCTTCTTAACATCAATACTTATAAATATTCTTTCAAATTATACAATTTACCAATATATCATATTTTTTTTGCAATATATCACATTTTTTGGGTTTAATAAAACAATCATGAATGCTTGATACTCTTCTTAACTACATGACTTGCATTGTTTAACCCTCTTCTTAATGTCAACACCACTTATAAATGTTTGTTTAATTATAATAATATTTATCAATATATCACATCATTTTGCTAATGCAACTATGGTATTGACCACATGGAGAAAAGAACTCTCTTATTAAATGAAACATTTGTTCTTCTTAACTCCAAGAAACACACACACACACACACACACACACACACACACACACACATATTCCTTCAACATGTTAATATTGTTGAACAATTGGTTTAGATTGATGGACAAATGGTTTGGATAGTTGGTTGTCATTGATGTCAACCCTTAGAGAGTGACCATGGATAGTGATGTGAACCCTTATATATTGATGTCAACACTTGGAGAGTTCAAGTGATGTGGAAATTGATGTGGAAGGGATAATTGGATATCTTATTATCATTTGTATGGCCGAGAGTAATGGTGAGTAGTGTCAGAGACATTTGAAGTATTTTGGTAGTATATTCCTCTAGCAATGTTGAATGAGGAATGTTGTTCTTGGGATTGATTCTAAGGCTCAAAGAATAATGTCAAGCATCAGGAATGTTTAAAGATAATGTTTTAAAGAGTGTTTTTCCTACCTTTAGTTATACGAGAAATCATCCTTAAATGAAATTAATAATAGGATAGGACATAGGTTGTATTTTGTTGTCTGAGTCACAATTATAATACCCAATGGTGTGAAGAAGAGTTAAAAAAATTGTTCAACAAAGCAAGGCATCCATTGCATAAGAGTCTCAACTTGTTTGCAGTGGAAGAAAAGTAGAGAGCGCAACCTTGAACATGATATGAGATGCAATAATTCAAACATCTTGCAGGTCTTGCTTTACTTATAGTAAATACAAAGGAAAAATTGCTTTCTTAATGAAATGTTGATATAATGTGATTACAATAATTGTGATACTAAATTGCAATCAATCACTTATCCAGGAATTACATAAAGAAATTCAGAGATATGGAAATACAGAAGAAACACACAACTCAAACTGAACGAAAATTAGAATCTCTGTCTGCACTTGTATTAATACTAAAAAATGAGATTTTTATCTAATACATCTGGCAAGAAACATCCTCTAGATTTGACTCGAAGCCCCTTCTTTGAATAGATCTAAAATCCATCTATTTATACGAAAATTGTCACAACTCAAAATTGTTGGACTTCATACAATCTCTCCTAAAAATAGAATGTAATTCGAATGAAATGACAATAGACATGTTTTGTTTGAGCTGGTGTTTTCATCTGTCTCTTCGTCTGCTCATAGATGTGCTCGTTTTTCTTTGTTATTTGAATTGGGCACACATTTCCATTGATGCCACCATAATCATTTGTTTAGTGTCCTCGTCATCTGATTCCATTACTATCTGTTCTTTGAATGCGTTTACTAGAAAAAAAATATCAGTTCAAAATATGGGGGGAGTGATAATGTGATAGGTATCCTAGCATTGGCTCGTCATGTGATGCCTAACAATTATGAGAAAGAGTAACTTCTCACGAATAGGTTGACATTGGGACAAGTGTAGGTGGTGAGGTAAACGGGGTAACTGATGTGGAAGGTGTGACAAGCTGGAGGGTGAATGGGGTACATGACGTGGATGATAGGTATTGCTCCAACATCCCTTTACATTTATCTATTTTGTGGGGGTGTGAGGGGTTTGTTTGAAGTAACCCACTTTTCGTCCTGCAATGCACTAGGTGATGCCATTTACGCTCAAGAGAAAATCGTGTCTTAAATTTCCGGGCCGCCTTCGAAATTAAACCTCTCACAACTTCACCCCCCATAATCTCTCTCATTCGCTGATCTCCATGATCCATTAAAATCTATCTGTCGATCTTCAAAAAGTGAGATAAGTGCCCAAAGTTAAGTTGAGGCCACAACTCTTGGTCATATGTAGAGAAGATAGAGAGAATTTCGTGTAATTCTTGTCCGTTGATCTGAGCAGGGGACATGTGTCAAACGATCCTCGTATTCATATATTTCATACTCCAGGAGGAGGCAAGTAGTGCTAAGTAAATAACTCCCAAAGACCCGAAGCCCATCTGGACCATTGATTGAAGTGGAAATGTTGAAGGAGATCCTGTAATTCAGGGACTTAGCACTTCGAGAGGTTTGTGATGTTAAGCATTTCGAACGCCCGAAGCCTGGAGTTTCAAAGTAAATCCTCATCGTTGAAATCAAGAGGACATGCGGTAGGAGATATTATACTTCAGAGGATAACCATTTCGTAATAAAGATGGATGTATGAAGTGAGAACTCTCGAATCCCAGAGTTTCGAAGTAATTCCTCATCGTTGAAATCAAGATGACACGTGAAAGGAGATCCTCTACTTTGGTAGATAACCATTTCAGAATAAAGATGGATGTGTGAAGCGAGAACTCCCAAAGTATTGAATCCCAAAGATCATCTGGACCGTTGATTGAAGTAGAAACGTGTCGACAGATCTTACACTCCAGAAGGTTTGTGGTGTTATGCATTTCGGAACGTCCGAAGCCTGGAGTCTTGAAGTAAATATCAGTTGTCTAAATCAAAAGGACACGCGGCACCAAATCTCTCACTTCGGGGATAACCACTTCGGAAGGAAGTTGGATGGTGGAAATCGAGAATTCCCGAAGCCCGAAGTTTCGAAGTAAATCCTCACCATTGAAATCAAGAGGACACATGACAGGAGATCCTCTACTTTAGAGACTTAGAACTCTGGAGAGTTTGTGCTCCCTTTTCTATCTATTTAGCCCCTTCCCTGCTATATTTGGTCCCTTTCTTAGTTTATCCATCTTCCGAACTAATTTATTGTTCCACTAGATTCTAAAATCTGATCCATCAAGTTTTCTTGCAACTTTTTATGGTGCCATATCCTTAAGGAAATAATATTATCCTGCCTATAACAAGAAAGGCATGTAAGCTCTTCACTTAACAAAATTGTTAATTGTAAATGGTAAAATAATTTTGAAATTCGAAGATCTTGTATAGATCTGTTTACTGAGAGATTATTAAAAACGTCTGATGGAATTTGTTACCTGGAAAATCATAGTAATTATTCAAATTGTTAACTTTAGCCAATCACAAACATCATTAACAATGTAAGAGGGCAGAAATCTAAAGTTCAAAAAAGCTCAAAATTATACGTGTTCCAACATAGGCTCCATATGGGGATTGTGTCTCCCCGTGAGGCAAGAAAGAACTATAGACCAAGTGCCTTTATTGGGAAAATGGAGTCGTTATTGCATTTATGGGAAACACTTTTAGGGATTAATCATACAGACAAAAATTAAACTTCAACCAAATCTCATAAAACCTTCAAAACATCCCCAACTATCGATCTCAAGCTAGGCTGTTTACAATTTCCCTTTCCTGAAACTGAGTTCGGATCTGTTCAAGATAATCAAAATGAATTTAACCAAAATATTAGACCTTTAACGACTTTGTTCGCATCAAGGTTAAGTAGATGCAAAAATTTATTTAGGGAATCCCTCGTTGGTCCAGAATGTAAATATTATCGGAAAGAGAATTAGATGTCAGAGTATGTTTTGTAGATCTATATGACAACCATACAGATATCATAGATATTGCTTCACTGTCAGCGAGCCTGTTCAGTACCCCGGTGAATTTATCTACCTCTCCCATTGATTTTTCTTTCACCACTTCAATTAGCACTTTTGCATTTTGTTGATATGAGGGAAATCATTACATGAATTTCCTTTCATCATCTCTTTTTGGACAAACTGGGGGCAATCAAATTTCGAATTTCCTTTCATCATTTGTCTTGGACTAGATGGGGGTAAGCAGATTATGAATTTCCTTTAACCATCTACCTTATATTTTAATATTTTGAAGTGGGGGCAATCAATTTGTATGTATCATACAAGGGATGATATCTTCTTAAAAATTTTAAAAGGGAGGTCTGTCATATTTTTTTAAGTATTCTTTGAGACTAATTTTCTCCCAATTTTCAATACACCTTTGCCTATAGGGAAGATTCTATAGGTATTTTGATTTTTAGGGATCAACCTTGAGAGAATTAGTCAGTTTAAAATCTGATAGAAGAGTTAAAGTTATCAGGATTAGCCTGGACATACTTTCTTTCAGCTAAAATCAAAGGAACATAAACATTTTTTCCTAATCTTGTTTCAGAAATTTTAAGTTTTTGGAATCAAGGTGTAATTATTTCTTTCTATGAGGATCCAGGAAAGGCAGCGAAAATCAGAAGAGAATAAAAGCTCAGGGATAGGAAAAATAAAAAAGAATAATGAATCAGAGGGCCAGACACAAAAGAATCTCATTCAGACACAAGTTTGCGTATTTTAGTTCATATTTCTTTCGAGTTTATTTATTATCATTTTTATTTTTATTTCGGAGATGTCTTTTCAATTTATTGGCATGATAGTATAATTTTATACATTTCTGATTCTCAAGTTAGGTGATAATATTATCATGAGAAAAATTCCCTTCAGATTCCTTTCAAAAAGAATACTTCAATTTTATTGGGACTATAAGAAGAGTACAGACTCATACCTTATTTTCTTTTGAAATTTCAACAGGGAATATTTTTTATTTATCACCTGCTTTTAGAGAAATCAAAAAGACGAAAAGGTGAGTGTCGAGTTTTTCTTGAGCCTGATCTCATGTTCAACAAGATATACTCTACAAAGAACAGTATACCACATGTTTTCATCCGTCTACGACCTGAAATCAACCGTGTTAAACTCTGAACCCCGTCATTGGGATATGGAGTCATAATGTCTAAAAAATGATCCATACTGGATGCTGGACTAAGAACCGAACTACTGAACTGAAATAAAATGCTACAATGAAATGTTGATTTGGAAAACTTATTTATATACATTTTTCCTACACTAAACAAGGGGAATTGCACTGATCAAGGAATATGGAATTTCCAATGGAACCATGAAAATAGTAGATTTCTTAAGATACCTTGTTTTATGTTGGATGAAGGAATGAAAAAATAATAATTTTTTTGCAGCAAAGAATGAATAGGTAGCTTGTGATTACTACTGAAGTTTGGTTGCATACAAAACACTGCAACATTTTTGACCTATTGAAGGAAATACTCCAACCAAACAACCATTGGATCATGGAAAGATAAATCATTTTCATAATCAAGCGATACCTCTTCCTCTTGGCCTAGCTGCATGAAAATCCTTTGGACACTTTCTCCACTAATGATCTTTTCTTTTCCTGGCTCGAGAATTTCATATTGAGGCTCACTATTTTTCTACTCATTAGTTGTTAGATAGGAAGTAGAGATCAATTGCTCTAGTAGTCCCTCCTTATCTCCTTCATCGCCTATCCAAGAATCTTCTTCATCACTTTCATACATGGGTTGATTGCTTTCATAGTGAAATTGGTAATTTTCCTGCTAAAGTGAACTCTTTGAAGAAAGAGAAATAATTTGTTGCTCATCAACTTCAAAATTGCATTCATCATGGTTATCAAGCAAAGGAGAGCTATCGTATGTTTCCCTGGATGTTGGGAAAGAAATCTACTCTTCTTCATCATCTGGATACTCATCGTAAATAGGCTGATTATATAAAATTTCTGAACTTTGACTTTCAGAAACTTCCCTTTCTTGATGATCTAGTAATAATGACTAAATAATAACAGCTTGATCAAAATAGGAATTTAGAACAATAGTTTGATCATGACAATAATTTCTATGAACACTTGGTACAATGACAAATGCACTTAGAGTATCATTGCCATTGTCAGTATTATTACCAAAATCATCTTTTCCAAGAGTCGATTGCTTATGGTCTTCAATAAGCCATTAGCCTTCGCAAGGATGTAGATCAACAGAGGATCCATCATCCTGTTTTTGATTAGCCTGGAGGACTAGAGGGTCTGTAAGGATTTCTTAATTTTTACTTGAAATCAAAACCTCTTCTTGATTTACTTCAAAGTCCTCTTCATATAAATTTTCCTGATATGTTTGAAAAATATCTTGTTTTTCTTCAAATTCTTCTTCATATAGTTGACCACAATTTCTATCATGTTCCGATTTTTTATCAACAAACTGATTATTTCTACAATCTTGTTCTATGGAATCTAAATTGCAACAGTCTTCAAAAAGGAACTCTAATGAATACATTCTTTTTCAATATTTATGAAAAGTTGCATGGAATTATTTTAATGATGAAATGTTGGAAGGGAGTAGAGATTTGTACCAAATTCAAGCATCCTCTCCTAGACTAAACATGAATAGTTTCATCAAAACATCTTCATGATTAATATCTAGTTGATGCATGAGCTTATAAAATTCAAATAAATGTTGAGCAGGAATATCATCTCTATCCTCTCTAAAACTAGGAAGATGATCTCCCCATTCTTTAATATCAAGAACAACGTTTGGAAAACAAAAAAAAATTGTAAATTCCCAAGGATAAAACCTCGCAGAAATCCGAGCGGCGAAAGAACTTGACATTTTGAAACCAATGGAGTCGCCAATGAACCATGTGGAGTCTTCAAACCAAAGAGTCGTTGGGTGAAAAATGAACCTTTTCATATATTCAATCTTTGTTCACCATCAAAGATTAAAGTTTTACATTGTTGTTCTCCCAAGGAAAAACAACTTCGTTTCTCCATCCCCGGCAATGGATCCAAAAAGATGTTGTTCTTGACATTGATTCTAAGGCTCACAAAATAATGTCAGGCATCATGAATGTTTAAAGATAATGTTTTAAAGAGTGCTTTTCCTACCTTTAGTTATACGAGAAATTGTCCTTAAATGAAATTAATAATAGGACAGAACAGAGATTGTATTCCATTGTCCGAGTCACAATTATAATACCCAATGGTGTGAAGAAGAGTTACAAAAACTGTTAAACAAAGAAAGGCATCAATTGCAGAAGAGTCTAACCTTGTTTTCAATGGAAGAAAAGTAGAGAGTACACCCTTGAACATGATATGAGATGGAGTAATTCGAACAACTTGCAGGTATTGCTTTACTTATAGTACATATAGAGGAAAAACTGTTTGCTTAATGAAATGATGATATAATGTGATTACAGTAGTTGTGATACTAAATTGCAATCAATCACTTATCAAGGAATTACATAAAGAAATTCAGAGATATGGAAATACAGAAGAAACAGACAACTCAAACTAAATGAAAATTAGAATCTCTTCCAGCACTTGTATTTGTTGGATTACTAAGAGGGGGGCTGAATCAGTAATAACATAATTATAATCCTTTTTCTTCAAATTTTATATCAATGTAGAGTTATTATCCAATAATGAGTAGTAGGAAATAAACAATTACACACATACACAATACACCAGTGTTTTACATGGAAACCCAAATCGAGAGAAAACCACGAAATGTTTTTTCTTATATGTCTTGAAGAATTACATCCATTGGAAGCACCAACTTCCTTTGTTTTCCAGCTGCAACTGGAAGGAGGCTCCAACCCCCTAGTTTCTCAGGCTACAACCTGAGGGAAGCTCTATCCTCCTTTTGGTTGTATCTAGAGATTTGGGGATTTGGAGTTTCCCTCATGTTGTAGCTTGAGGGAAGCTCCAACTCACTTATTCTCTGGTTACAATGAGAAGGAGGCTACAACTACCGATGTTCTCCGTCTACAACCACTGTCCTTGCCCATCCTACCACCACTGAGTAGAAGTAGAATGATGGAACCCTTTGTCCGCACTATCAGCGGCTGAGATATACGGCGTAAGCATGCCAATAAATGCCAGACCGTAGAATCAACCATGCATCAGCCTTTACCTCAACTTGTAATCAACATGTACCCGCAAAACAAAGTGCATCAACCATGCACCAACACGTAATCAACTGTGCAAACAAGTGCATCCAACCATGTACCAGGGTAATGTACCAATCGTATTGTCAGCTATGTCAACTGCTGACTCATCAATATCTACCACAACCAAAGCCTCATCAATTTCATCGTCAAATTATGATTTGTAGCTGTAGCAATGGAACTTTGGTATATGATCACATTCCTGCAAACCATTCTTAACTTTAAAACTAAGGGCTAGCATTTTCATCAAACTTTTCTTTGGTCTCACATGCCTAGTTTTGGATTAGTCAACAACCCTAACGGAAGTAATCGTAACTTTGAACCTATAATATATAAAGATCTGAAACTGATACACAATGCTCTTCAGTGTGTTTAATGCAATTCCTCCAAGTTTCACTACTTGTAACCTCATAAAGGTTATAGAAAAAAGGACATACCTTGTTGAATTAAGAAAACATTCTAGAGAGCGACCTTGTAGAGGTGCCGCACAAAATATTTGATGAAATTGCCCATGAGCTATTAAAGAATATTAGAACTATGGCTATAACCAACAAATTTGTCTCACTGAATTTGGATATGTTATGAAGAAGTTATGACATTTTACACGAAACACGGTTTGACTAGTTCGGGGACTAATAAACCTATTTTCATGGGTGTAACTCCCAAATACAATGACCAACAAGTTTTTTTTCAAATATACTTGGATATGTTTTCCTGCGCACTTTCAGATAGCGATTTCACTATCTGAATCATTATGAAAAAAGAAAGTTGTGAAAATGGTGAGATGACACGTAAATAACCTTGCAACCAAAGCACCATCAAAATTTATCCTTCCTTGCATTTTAGGCCTTCTTTCTTCCTTCACTCGAATTCTGGTTTAGATATCCTTTATGATTTACCTTGGAAACATATAGATATTCAATATGCTCAGTTTTATTCAAATGAGAGAGCCTTTTACACTTATTTATACTCTCAAGTAGCTTCATAAAAACATCTTCTAGGTCGCCGGCCCACTTCCTTATTTTGAGGGTTACGGGTCCACTTCTAATTTCTCCTTTAAATTTATTATTGAAATAATTTATTTTGTATTCACTTTGAATTATAAATACACTCATCACTTCCTTTATTATTTATTTTAGAATCTCTTAAACCACTTTAACTACTTGCGACCTTTTGGGGCTTCTAAGTGACATATGAGGGTCCTCAAACCCGTGGACCATAAATCTCAAACCATGAGCAGTTATGTGAAATTATACATACCATCAGAAATGAAATGAAAAGAAATATCCATATAGAATAGTATTATCTGAAAATATATCATAACTCATCACAGTTTACCATCAAATGAGCGGTTACATTACTGAACACGTGGTCTCCAACTTCTCATGTATAACTCTCTAAGCGATGACAAATTATGTAACGTTCACATACCACCGGAAATGAAATAATGAGAAATATCCATCTGGGATATTTTCCTTGACAAATCTTTTCATGCATCTCATTATTCCACAATTAAGCATGGGTTCTCTTATACCAAGTGACTTCCCATGGGGCTTCCACCATGGGGGACCACTTTGGATTTCATCCATATTTACTTCATCGTATGACAAAACAATAATGAGTCATATTTTACATCAAACAATGGGTCCATTACCCAAGCCTTTGTGCTTTGGGGCTTTCTTCGGGGTTGACATCAATGACAACCAACCTTAATCAACAATCTCCCCACTTTGGCATTCATGGCAACACTTTGATGCAATATTGAAATCATATCACTCATGCTCCCCGTGAACCATGCCTTTGTCCTTTGCATCTGAAAAATCGCTCCCCGGAACCATGCCTCTATCATGCATCTAATAAATATCTCCCCTTTTGTCATCAATGGCAAGGTATCTTCCATAGGGCTCCCCCTGAGAAATTGTCCTCTTATGGTGCTTCCCTCGTGTACATCCTAAGACATAAGATAAGCATTCAAAAGAATTCAAAAACATTCATTTTGAATTGAAATAACTCCAAGTATTTGGTGAAGATATTCAAAGGCTTCCAGGGGAGTGGTTTTGTAAGATATGCGCCACTTGTTCTTGTGCCCATACTCCTTTCGTGTTAACTGCGTAGCTTTTGTTCCGTGGCCGATACTTGATTGGAATTTGCTTCGTCTTGGGGTGCATCCGCCGGGTTTTGAGATATTGGTAGCGCATATTATCACCGCAATATATTGGAAAGGGCTCATCATACTCAACTTGTATATCATCAAAGTTTGTTTCATCCAGAGCACTTGTACAACTTATGTTGTTGCTGCAATATCTCTGCCTCGGTTGTAGATAAAAAAATACTGATGATTGTTTTTGCCAGCCATGATGCAAACGCTCACCTAGGTCAATGTTGCTCCAGCGGTTCTTAGTTGGTCATCAGCCTGACACCTTGTCTTGTCTATGTAGGCAATAAGTGATAGATATTTTCCACTTTTGGATAGCTAGCAATCCAAACTCTTATGTTCCTTTGAGGATAATAGAGATCCTCTTTACTGCTAATGCATATGATTCCTTTGGTGCTGCATGAAAATGTGCCACCTATCCCAATTGCAGTACATCACAGTGCGGATGCTATCACATATAGTATGCGCCAATCATTGACCTATATTGCCTCCGTCGTAGACTTTGAATCATCATCTTTGTTTCACTTATTTGGTTTGCATGGAATTGATAACTAGTTTGCAATCTTCGTCTGAACCTCTTTAGCATTTCTTTGATATAATTGGTTTGAAATAAAATTCCTTGGTTGCTTTAGTATCGAGTCGGAAGAAGGGATAGTTCTCAAATGCTGTTATTTCAAATTCATTACGCATGTCTTTGAAGAGTACGGCAACCACGTCATCATCACTACCAATAATATCATCAACATAAACTTCGTAAATTTAGAGGTTGTTATTACTTCCTTTTTGAACCCTTCTCTTTTGCAGGATACTTATCCAATCCTGAGTACCATGCTCTAGGAACCTTTTGAACCATGCAGGGCCTTCTTTAATTTTGTAGTATGTGTTCTATGACAATGAAATCCCTTCTAGTTCAATATGAAGCGATCTTCTTAAGTTCCCATTTAGAAACTGATTTTACATCCATCTAATATACTTTAACATTTTGGAACATGCATAAGCTAAAAAAACGGATTGCTTGATTCTAGAAAGCGGGGCAAATGTCTCTTCAAATTCGATTCCTTTCAATAAAATGCATATCCTTTACATACCAATCTGGCTTTGTTCCTTGTAACTTGTCCATATTCATTCAATTTATTCCTAAAAACCCCATTTTGTATGTCGATCACATTTCTTATTCTTTGGTCTTGGGACTTCCAATTCTGGTAATCATTTTTTCTCTATTTGATCCAATTCTTCATCCATGGCCTTATTCCAAAATTCATCCTTGTTGACTTCTTCAAACAATTTGGTTCAATTGTAGATAAGAGTTCTAGGTGTGTTTGTTATAGTGAGCAGTTTTCTCTATAGTCTCATCCACTGCATCTTTGTTTCAATAATCTAATCTGAAGGAAGATTCTTCTATTTCGTTGCTAGGTGTTGGTGTCTTGTTGAACTCTCTCTTCTGCCATTTGGATTCTCTTCATCTTCATCTTCCCTCTTCTTCTTCCTTTTTCATGTCTTCTTTGAAAAGTTGTTCATTGATTTGTTTTCTTCTTCCTTTGATTAGGGTCATCTACATTTTCATCAATTGTTACATTGATGTTTTCCTAAAATTTGTTTAATCAGGTGTAACACTTGTAATGCTTTCCTTGTGCTTGGTATGGCAGAGTATTCCTTTGTCCACACAGAGTCAAACTTTCCCATTCGCCATCTTCTCTTTGATGTAGCTTTTGCTTCCAAAAAAACTTCGAGATTAACTACATTTCGGTCTTCCTTTCCATAGATGGTAGGAGTTTTATCAGTGTTGTTTATGAGAATTACTCTGTTTGAATGTGAATTGATGTATACACATGCAGTGTATACATCAGTTCACATTCAAAACATATCTGTCAACTTTGATCCATTATCATTGTTCAAGCCAATTCTTGTAATATCCTGTTCTTTCTTTCAGCATTCCATTGTTGAGGGTGTCCTATGACGAGAAAATTGCTATTCCATGATTGTGCAGTAGTCCATAAATTCCTTTGGGTGAATTATCCTCCATTATCGATCTTAAGCATTTGATTCTTGAATCCATCTCATTTTCAACCATTTCCTTGTAGATATTGAAATTTTCAAAGCTTACGATTTGTTCTTGAGAAAGCAAATTAGAGTCATTCTTGTATAATCATCAACTAATAACATAAGTATCTCTCACCTTTAATCCTTTTTTTGTAGTTGATCCAACCTAGATCAGTATACACAATTTCCGGTGGTTTTGTTGTGAAAATTCCTTTGATTTGAACTTGGTCTTTGTTGCTTTTACTTATTAGCAATGCTTGCATAAAGTGTTGGTTGGTTTCATGATGGGGCATTTCTTTGACTACTTCTCTTTTAACGACTTGGGCAAGGTTATCAAAATGCATGTGACCTTCAGATTTTCTTTGAGTGCTTCTTCAATTCTTTTATCTTCTTCTACTGAACCCTCAAAATTTGTGATCATTGTTCTAGTTCTTGGTGACTCTTTTTCTTATCTAGTTCTTCTTGTAGTTTCTTGTTTTCTTATTTTCTCTTCGATTAACTTCTATGGAACTCATTAATTCTTCTTGAAAGTCAACTTACTCTTCGATTTCTTCTTCATATGCTTCTTCATATTCTTCTTGGTCTTCTTCATATTCTTCTCGCCATGAATAGAGACTCTCCATGTTTCAGCATCTAACTTCATCTTCATCATTGATGAGATGTCTTCTTTGGTGCAAAATTTTTCTTGAAACTTTCTTTGTAGTTCTTTACCTTTATATGTTTGTCTTCCTTTTAGGTAACCTTCATCATTTCTGTTTTCTTATGAGGAGGACATTTGTTATGAAATGATATTCATCTGAATTAAAACAAATTAAAGGAAGCTTACGTACCTATCGTTGGTTCCTTGTTTAAATCTTTTGTGAAGTTGTGGCCCTTCTTCATCATCTTACGAGGCGTCAACATACTATATTCTTCTTGTTCCTTTTTCTTTGCTGATCTTTTTGGATTCTTTGAAGAAATTTTGCTTCTTTTACATATGGATTTTTCATGTTCACTTCTCATACTCATATGATGTAGAAGAGATTCCATGAAGTTCATCATGCTTATTGAGTTTAGATCGATCTTTCTTCTAGTGTTGATATCTTAGGGTTGAATCATGGGAAGAGATCTTGGTACTAGCACTGAACAATTCTGATTCTTAGATTTCTTCTCCCAATCCTATTATTGCATTCAATATTTCATGACCTGCAGTAAGAAGTAGGTTGTGGTATCTTCATATTCCTTCATTTTTAGTTGTTTGAACTAACTCATAGGATTTGAAACTTTGTTGCTTTGACTTTTAAATCTCCTTCATAAATATTTTGAAGATTGTCCCAAATCTCTTTAACAAATTTACAATGTGAAACTTTGGTGAGCCTCATATGCTTTGGAATATTCAAAGAAGTGCATTTATGGCTTTGGAATTATTCTACCAGAAGTTTCCACTTCTTTTAATCATTTGTTGGTGGAACTCTGGTGTTGTGTATCCATCTACAATTTGAATTTGCCAAACTTAAGAATCCCCAATACTTTGTATATGTACACACCATCCGCCTTAAAAACATACCGTCCATCAAGTGGTATTTCATTTTTATACGGTTTGGTACTCTCTCCATGATCTACCTTTTCGGTGGTTGGCAGTTTACGAAGGAACCTTCTTCGATACCAAATGTTGGATTACTGATAGGGAGGGTGAATCGGTAATAGCATAATTATAATCATTTTCTTCAAATGTTATATCAATGTAGAATTATTATCCAATAATCAACGGTGAAATAAACAATCACACACATACCTGATACACTAGTGTTTCGTGGAAACCCAGATCGGGAGAAAAACAAGGAATGTTTTTCTTATATGTCATGAAGAATTACATTCATTAGGAGCACCGACTTCCTTTGTTTTCGGGCTGCAACTAGAAGGCTCCAACCCATAGTTTCTCAAGCTACAACACGAGGGAAGCTCAAACTTCATGATTCTGGCTACAACCAGGAAGGAGGCTACAACCACGAGCGTTCTCAAATACAACTAGAGGTGGCTACAACCACCTCTCCTTGCTATCCACCTTGACCCCAGTAGAAATTACAATTATGGAACCACTATCACTTATCAGCGAGGATATCTGGGTTGTAAACGACACCAATAAATCGAGAACCATTGCATCAGCCATTACATCAACCTATACCTCAGCTTGGCAATCAAAGCGTACCGCGCCAAACAAAGTTACATCAACCATGCACCAACCTATAGTCAACCTATACCATAAACAAGTTGCATCCAACCATGTACTGCCAGAGTATGTACCAATCATGTGTCGGCTACTCATCAACTTCTATGACTCATCAATGTGTACCACAACCAAATCATCGTTCATCTTCCAAATCTGATTTGTAGCTCTTTAATATAAATTTTTAATATGATCACATTCATGCAAACATTCATTAACTTTAAAAAAAAAAAAAAAAAAAAAAACAAGATACTAGCATTTTCGTCAAACTTTTCGTTAGTCTCTACATTTCAGTTTTGGATTAGTCAACAACCTAACTTGAAGTAATCGTAACTTTGAACTTGCAATGTATAAAGATATAAACGATATACAATGTGTCATTATGTTTAATTAAATTCCTCAAGTTTCACTACTTGGAACTATCTAGAGAAAAGGGTTAGGAAAAATGACATACCTTGCTGAATTCTAGCTTATTCTGAAATTGGCGTTGTGAAGCGTGTATAAAATATTTGATGAAATGATGTAAAAATATTAAAAGAATACTAAATATATTAATATAATAAGCATTTGGTCTCATGTAATTTGGATCTGTTATGAAAGGATTATGATGTTTTGAAACACTTGATTTTGACTAGTTTAGGTGCAGCCTGGAAAACCCTATTTTCCACGGGTGTAACTCCCAAAATACAACGACCCTAGGAATTGAATTTTTTCAATATATACTTGGATATTTTTCTCACTTGCATAGAAATTTCCACGATTCTTAATAATTATAGAAAAAATTTGTAGCGAAAATGGTGAGATGACACGTAAATGGCAATGTGAAAACACCATCAAAGGAATTTATCCTACCTTGCATTTAGGCCTTCTTTTCTTCACCTTCACTCAGATTCCAGTTTAGATATATTTGGTTATCTCGGAAACATATAGATATTCAATATGATCAAGTGTGATTCAAAATGAGGAGGGCCTTTCCTCTTATTTTATACTCTCCAATGCTTCATGAAACATCTTCTAGGTCACTTGGCCCTTTCCTTATTTTAGGGTTGGGTCCACTTCTAATTTCTCCTTTAAATTTATTATTGAAATAATTTATTTTTGTGACTACTTTAGTTATAATACGCTCATGCACTTCACTTTGTGTTACCTTTAAAATCTCTTAGAAACCACTTTCATCTCGCTGACCTTTGGGGCTTCTAGATGACATGTAGAGGTCCTCCAACTTTGTAGGGCCATAACTCAGGCAGGGGAGTTATGTAGTTCTATCTCCCTCAGAAATGGCATGACATGTACTATCCATATAGAATGTGTGTAAATGTCTTAACTCATGCCGTTACTCATCAAAACGAGCTTGGGTCCATTACCCAAACACAGGGTCTCCAACTTCTCATGGCGCAACTCTCTAACCATGAGGAGGTATGTGACGTTCACATACCACCAAAATGAAATGACAAACACTATCCATATAGGATATTTTCCTGACAAAATAGCACTATCCATATAGGATATTTTCCCTGACAAAACCACTTTCCTTCATCTCATTATTCCACAATTAAGCATGGGTTCTCTTACTCCACAAAGCGTCTTCCTGTGAGGGCTTTCACCATAAGGGGACCACTTTGGATTTCATCCATATTTACTTCTTATGAACCATGACAAAAAAATAATGAGTCATATTTACATCAAACAATATTGGGTCCATTACCCAAGCCTTTGTGCTACGGGGCTTTCTTCAAGGGTTGACATCAATGACAACCAACCTTAATCAATAGTATTAATACTAAAAAATGAGAGTTTTCTCTAATACATTCGGCAAGAAGTAGCCTCCAGATTGGGCTCGAAGATCCTTCTTTGAATAGATCTAAAATCTATCTATTTATACAAAAATGGTCACAACTCAAAACCGTTGAAATTCATACAATCTCTCCTAAAAGTAGAATGCAATTCGAATGAAATGACAACAGACACATGTTGTTTGAGCTGGTGTTTTCATCTTTCTTTTCGTCTGCTCACAAACGTGCTCATTTTCCATTATTCTTTGAATTGGGCACACATGTCCATTGAGGACACCATAATCATTTGTTTATTGTCCTCGTCATATGATTCCATTGCTATATTTTCTTTGGATGCGTTTACTGGAAAAAGAATATCAGTTGAAAATATGGGGGGAGTGATAATGTGACAGGTAGCCTAGCGTTGGATCATCATGTGATGGCTAACAATTATGAGAAAGAGTAACTTCTCACGAATAGGATGACGTGGGGACATGTGTAGGTGGTGAGGTAAACGGGGTAACTGATGTGGAAGGTGTGACAGGATGGAGGGTGAACATGGTACCTGACATGGATGACAGGTGTTTCTCCAACATCCCTTTACATTTAACTATTTTGCAAGGGCGCGAGGGGGTGGTTTTAAGTAACCCACTTTTCATCTCGCAATGAACCTGTTGATGCCACATATGCCCGAGAGAAAACTTTGGTTTAAATTGCGGGACCGCCCTTCGATATTAAACCCCACACAACTTCACCCTCCGCAATCGCTCTCAGTCACTGATCTCCACGATCCATAAAAATTTGACTGTCAATCTTCGCAAAGTGATATAAGCACCCAAAGTTAAGTCGAAGTTATAGCTCTTGGTCATATGTAGAGAAGATAGAGTGAATTTCATGCAAATCCTGACTGTTGATCTAAGCGAGGGACATGTTTCAAACGATCCCTGTATTCGGCTATTTCGTACTCCAAGAGGAGGCAAGAAGTGTTGAGTAAAGAACTCCCAAAGACCTGAAGCCCATCTGAATCGTTGATCGATGTGGACATGTGGCAGGAGATCATGTACTTCGGGGACTTAGCATTTCGGGAGGTTTGCGATGTTAATCATCTCGAACGCCCGAAGCCGAGACTTAAAAAGTAAACCCTCGTCATTGAAATCAAGAGGACATGCGATAGGATATCTTGTACTTCGAAGGATAACCATTTCGGAATAAAGACAGATGTATGAAGTGAGAACTCCCAAATCCTGAAGTTCTGAATTAAATCCTCGTTGTTGAAGTCAAAAGGACATGTGGCAGGAGATATTGTACTTCGACAGATAACCATTTTAGAATAAAGACGGATGTGTGATGCGAGAACTCCCAAAGTCCTGAATCCTGGAGTTCATCTAGACCAATGATCGAAGTTGACACGTGTCGACTGATCTGACACTCCGGAAGGTTTGTGGTGTTATTCATTTCGAAACGCCTGAAGCCCAAAGTCCCAAAGTAAATCTCAGTTGTCTAAATCAAAAGGACATGCAACACCAAATCTCTCACTTCGGGGATAACCACTTTAGATGGAAGATGGATGGTGGAAAGCGAGAACTTCCGAAGCTTGGAGTTCTGAAGTAAATCCTCACCGTTGAAATCAAGAGGACATGTGATAGGATATCTTGTACTTCAGAGACTTAGCACTCCGGAGATTTTGTGCTCCCTTTTCTGTCTATTTAGCCCCTTCCCCGGTGTTACACATTATTTTTGTCATCTCAATGATTGTTAATGATGTAAACCTATATGTTTCCTTCAGAGGGGTCAATAGCCTGAATTCCTGAAGAAAGAAGGGAGAAGAACTTTCCCTAAGAGAAGAAGTTGTATTTTCCTTTGTAAAAACCCTATTTTGGAGGATTTCCGCAGGTTTCTATATACATAGGGTGTGGAAATGTTTGATTTCCGCAGTTTTCTCTATAGCTAGTGAGCATAATTTCTGCAGGTTGCACTATAGCTAGGGTGTGACGACCTTAGTACGTGGGAAAAAAAAGCATCTTCTCGATGCTTCTAGAAGGAGAAGATTCTATAGTGAAGTGGTTTCTAAATGGTTTGGATCTTACTCACTTTCATGATTTAGTGAGATCATCCTAACCTCCTCATCTTATCCTCTTCAGCTTATAAAAGGAGAGGAACTCTCATGGAGAAAGTTAGCTTGATTGGGTTGGAAAGTTCTTGAGCTTTTGAGGTTATAAATTTGGCTTGAGATTGTTAGCTTGGTTAGATTGGCTTTGATCTTTGCTTTGTCAATATAGATTGTGAGTAGCTATCAAATCCATGGTCTCAGAATCCTTGGAGCAAGAAGTGTGGGGGAAGCAAGGAATTGTTGGAAGGAACCTTACGACATCAAGGCATCTAGTTGTAATATCCCTTCCTATTATTTAATATAATACAATGGCATGCTTCTTTCCCATAGAATTATCTTTATTTTATTTCATAATTCCTTGATCATATGCATAGGTGGTCATTGAATATACTTCACTGCTTTCACTTTGGTTGGTTTGTGTCTCACTGCAGGATCAATATCACAAGAGCACTAGAGTGAAACAGGAACAACAAAGACATAAGGAAGTGACACTTAAAGGTATGTCTCTCATCCTTTGTTTGGTAGTAAATTCGATGATTAGAGCCTAGGGAAAGTGCCATGTCCTATCTTGTTTGGTTCTAGATCTAGGTGGATCTAGGGAGACTAGTTTATGTTCGCATTCACTGATTTATCCAATAACAAAATTGGCGACCTTACTGGGGAGCGGATTGTTTTCCTAGTTTCTCTTGCTTTCTTGCTTTGATTTCTTGGTTTTTGTTTTTCTGAGTCACTGGGAGATCTAGTTTGACTCTATGACTGCTAAACTTCACTAGAAAACCTTCTTAATTTTTAATTTTTTCCATTTTTGCTTGATTTCCTCACTTTGCTTTGAGGGACAGTGCGACGACTTAGGATTTCTGCACCCTATCTCCTTAGACCAGTGTGGAAACTCCACACCCTACCCATTTCTAGCCTGCAATGATCAAGGATTTTTGCACTGTGATAGTCTTCCAGCCTGCAGAAATTGTGAAAAAAATGTTTTTGGTGGTTTTCCCTGCCCAAATCTGTGATATGGTTCTGGGGTGGTTTGTTGAGTCTAATTATAGTCTACTTGACAAAATTTGAACCTTCTTTCAGCCATCTCTGCCTTATTTTTTGCTTTGTTTTCTTTTGAAAGATTTGGTCTCTTGCTTTGAGTGTCTTTCAATTACAAAGCACTGTCTTTTATTTAGAATTGTTTGGTGAAAGAACTTCTTTTTCTTTTATTGAATAGTTCATGTTAAAAGAGAAAATTGTTTGGGTTGCTTTCTTTCATGTCAATTTGATATTGCTTTTAGTTATCTTTGAAACAAAAAGTTTTAATTTATTTCTTTATATTAGATTGGGGGAATCTTTGCATTTGAAGTAGCGAAATTGCATGATTCTTGGCATTTTTTGGTCTTAAATTCTGAAAAATTTTCCCCCTCATGGCCCGGGGGGGGCATGAATCGTGTATTGGTGTACAGTCTATTTTGCTCGTTTTTTGAAGATATTGATATTGATGAGTTTTAAAATTTTGGGACATTGGGCATATGGGAATGATAAATGTTTTCTCCTTGTAGCATAACTTTCATTGAAATGAAAAGATTGCATCTTCATCTCTTTGCATAAATTTCGAGTCGGTCAAAACACCATATTGTCCACGCCATTTACCTTTTGAGTAACAACAACCATAAAATAAAGTGCTTATAAAAATTGATTAGACATTTTTATATTTTCTGGTAGCAAACTTACAATAGATTAGTTGTAGGGATTTGGAATAGGTGTGAAAGATAACCTTCCAAAGCTGCAAACAAACATAGAATCTTGTGTTAGGGAGTGGTGAAATCCACTTATTACATTTTGTCCTGGGAATCCCTTCTAACAAAAGTCAATCATGAGGTCGCATTGAGACTGGCAAAGTTAGTCACCCTGCTTTTTTGGTCTTGGTGTAGCGATTGCGCGTATTATGGGGGTCGCTTGAAGGTATACCCACAAGGATGAGTGGAAGCCTTTCAAGTTGATTTCGGGCTAGATACCCTGCCTTTGCGGGTGGATCGGACTGTCAACTATTTCCCCAGGAATCACTATAGTAGTTGGTAACCTTAGTGGCCTATCTCTTTAGGGTCTTTACACGAGGTGACTGTGGAGGGGCAAGTCTTCACGGTACCTAGAATTGACATTGGCCAAACTCACTCGGGCTCCTTGGAGGGTATACCCACGATTATGTGTGGGAGCTTGCACCAGGGTGTAAGTCCATTAAGAAGATTGTCAATGTAACTTTTCCACCCTCTCTATCTAAGCCCCTTCTTACTTTGTTCCCGCAACATTGGATTTCATCACCAACTAGTGAGCTCATTGTGAGAAGATTTTGTTTGCTTGCTTGCTTACTAGATTTTTAGCATGTGATGTTTGTTTTTCCTAGTGGACTCTAGATTGGATGTTTATTTTAATGACGTCAGTTCCCTAAATGACCAGTGAAGGAACCTCTCTTCCAGGGGAACCTTTTGTTTTTCCTTCTTACGGAAACATTGGTCCTCCTCACATCGCTACTTTGAGCCTTCCAGGTCACACAATTGGACTACCGATATGGTTGTTTTCCACTCAGGTAGTCCCGAATGCAGTTAGTGCTTCATTTGTAAGCACTTCCCCCAAGAACATCAACCTCATTTTGATCCTTCACCTTCTTCACCAGTAAGATATTCTTCACCTTCTTCAATTGGAAGGTCTTCTTCCATTTCATGTTCTTCGCCGAGTGAAATCTCCAAAGATAGTAACTTGGTGGATAAGAAGAAGAAGAAATGGAAGAAAAAGAAGAAGAAAAATAAACAAGCGTCCAAACTTCCAACCACTACCAACGATGTTGGAAAGAAATCGATTACTGTTGATCGTGTTGGGGGTGTTGATGATGTCANCCAGTAAGATATTCTTCACCTTCTTCAATTGGAAGGTCTTCTTCCATTTCATGTTCTTCGCCGAGTGAAATCTCCAAAGATAGTAACTTGGTGGATAAGAAGAAGAAGAAATGGAAGAAAAAGAAGAAGAAAAATAAACAAGCATCCAAACTTCCAACCACTACCAACGATGTTGGAAAGAAATCGATTACTGTTGATCGTGTTGGGAGTGTTGATGATGTCAAGATCACCCAAACAACCCGTAAGCCCAAGTACCCTTGCAGGCTTTGTAAGGGTAGACATCTTCTTAAGGACTACCCTGGTCTATCCAAGGTTATAGAAGCATGGTCTACACACCCTCACCATCCTATGTCGTTAGCCTCTGAACAACGTGTTGATGACTTCCCATCAACTAGTCACGATATAGTTGGGAAGAAGAAAAGTAGAGCCAAGTTCCTGTGTATGTTATGCAAAGGGAGTCATCTAACTCACCTTTTCCCTTGCATGGATAAAGCCTCGAAATTAATGGAAGACATGACTATTTCGAAACCTCAACTTCCATATGCTTATCGCAAGCTTACTCTCGACCCACCTGTAGTTGATGGAATGATCAATCTAGTCCCTTCGTCGATGAATCTGGTTTATCATGCATTCAATCTGGTCACATCCTTAGTTGAACCAGTTGACAAAGTCGTTGCTCCTATCCCATCCTCGGTCGATCCCACTCTCCTGTTAAAGAGTGAAACCCAAGTGGTTGATCCAATCCCATCCTCGGTCAATCCCACTCTCCCACCAGAGAGTGAAACCCAAGCGGTTGATACGTCTCCACCCATCGACCCCATTCTCCCCTTGGGGAATGAAACCCAAGTGATCGATCTGTTCTCGCCATCAGTCGATCCTGCTCTCCTGCTAGAGAGTAAAACTGGTATCGCCCATGTGTTTCTCATTGATACAGACTCTACCGTGTCAGGGGGTATTCCTCCTTCTCTTGGGGAACCCTCTCCAGGTAATGAGGCCATCTGTTTTGATTAGGGTGTGATAACTAGACCTTATCTTCCCTCTCACATTCCTTTCCATATTATAGTGAAAGTTTTTGATCGGGTCATTCCTCATACGTTGATAGATGGAGGTGTGTCCATTAGTATTTTTTCCTCATTTGCTTGGCAAGCTTTGGGTTGTCCTCAACTTGCCTCGGTTATGTAGAATCTGTTAGATTTCAACAGAATAACCAATCAACCTTTAGGGACCCTTCCTCAGTTTCCTGTAACTTTGGGAGGAAAAACTGTCTTTATTGATGTCATGGTAGTCCAAGACCCCTTGGATTTCACTTTACTCCTTGGGCGGGATTATTTTTATGCCATGAAAGATATTGTGTCCACTCTTTTTCATGTGATATATTTCCCTCACGATGGAAGAATTTTGACTATTGATCAACTTTCATTCATAGGTCCTGATTGGATTACCTCCCTTAGTGGTTCTTATATGCAGATGGTATCACCCCTGCCATAGGTAAATTATGTGGTGTTGTCTCCCATGACTTCCACTGCCAATGACAATGACTTGGATCTGGTAGTTGACATGGTGACCTCTTCGGTAGGGCTATTGGAGCCTGACCTCCTTACCCCTCTCGCGACCCTCGACATGTGTTCCTTCCAGAGTGTGTTTCTTCTATCAAATGAAGATCTCTTGGAAGCCATGACCAAATTTTGTCCCTTGAAATGGTGTCCTTCCAGAGCATTGTCCTCTTGGAAGCTGTGATCTAGAAGAGCCTTGAGCATGATTTTCTAATTTCAAGCTCGTTAAAAAATGAAACCAACCTTGAGCATGATTTTTTGATTTCAATCTAGTTAAAAAATGAAACCAGCCTCGAGCATGATTTTCTGATTTCAATCTCGTTAAAAAATGAAACCATCTTTGAGCATGGTTTTCTGATTTTAAGCTCGTTAAAAAATGAAACCAGTTATGAGGAAACCTTGTTAAAAAATGAAACAGAGGTTATGAGCATAGTTCATGTTTCCATGTCAAGCTCATTAAAAAATGAAACAGTGGTCTGGGGATTATACCTAGAGTCACGAGCATAGTTCTTCTTCTATGTCAAGCTCGTCAAAAAATGAAATAGTTTTCCCCCTCTATTTTTGAGTCAAGTCCTTCATCTAGAATTTTAAGTTTCATTTCATCCACCTGTGTTGTTGGAAGAAATGAAGCTTGGGGGATAATACTTTCATCCTCCAGACTTCATGCTGAAGTAGAGCCGCTAGTTTCTTAAGTTGGGGGCTAAGTACCAACCATGCGTTGGGAAGTTGCAAGCATAGTTTTTACTTTGGTTCAAGCTTGTGTAAAAATGAAACCACCTACCTCAAGAATAGTTTCCTCTGGTTCAATCTTGTGTAAAAATGAAACCAGGTCCAAGCATAGTTTTATTTATTTTTAAGCTTGTGAAAAAATAAAATATATCCCAAGCATAGTTTTGTTTTGTTTTAAAGCTTGCATAAAAATGAAAACAATCTCGAGCTTAGTCTTTGTCCTTTCTCATGCTCGTAAATACATGAGAATAAGTTACCTAGATTAGTCTTTGTTATTTCTCGTCCTCGTAAATCAATGAGAATATAACCGAGTATACGTTTATCACTTTTTCAGACTCGTAAAGGTTATACGAAAAAGGAACCCACTGGAGTTCCCTTTAAGCTCTTTTCAGACTCTCTAAACATGAAAATATTGTCGAGCGACCTTGTTCTTTTCACGCTCATAAAAGTATTTGAAGAAAACGTTTGATGGGTGGTAGTTTATCACATTTTTTGTCTCGTTGAACTAATTTATGAAAAAGGAACTGAGAGAGTTCTCTTTAAGTGTTTTTCAGACTCTCTAAACATGAAAAACCCCCGAGTTTTCTTTCTTTGGACTCATAAACAAACATCGAAAGGCCCATATGGGACCGAACCACTCCTTCTTAGGGTTTGTTAAACATACTTTGAAGGACTCATCAAAATGATGAGCTTACATCTACAAGCATATGTTATCCTCCTCAATCTTGTGCAAAAATAAAGAGGTACTCACTAGAAATGGTGGGGAAAAATTGGGAAAGAAATGTATCTAAACATGTATGCTATGGAAGAGTCACTTTTGAACATGACACCCTTTCACTCTCTTTGTGTCTAGGTTGGAAAATCTGCTTGTCTATTGATCATACTCCTTTATAAGATTACAAATTGGTTTATGATCCCTATTATTGAGTCAGTGTTTCCAAGACAATTGTCATGTCATCAATATGTTCAAAGGATGTTCAAATTGGAAATCCTTCTATTGCATTGGCAATTTTTGCAATCTTTAAGCCTTCTATTATGTCGGCCATCCCTGAGTCAATCCTAAATCATTTGTTACTCTGATCTACCTCAAATCTTGTTACCTGTTTCATGTCATTGATGAGGGATACATTAAGGCCCTCTTGTGATGAGTCCTTTCCTATCAACTTCAACTCATTATCCAGAAATTAGACTTAGAAACCAATTAGTACCTTGGAACTTGCATGCCTCAATGAAAGGTTTCCTCACTTTTGACAGTGGGCTTTCATTATTGACTCCTGATCGGGAGATTCCGCCGAATGTTCGACCTCAGCTCATTGATTCACATTCATTGGATTGTACTAGTGTATCTTGGGTGTCATTAATATTAATGGTGATTTCCCTCGTACTTTTTAATGGTATACACTAATGACTGGTAATCAAGTGGTTTCTACCATGTTCAACTTCAACACATGTATTCGCATGGTTAGATTCGTACTATAGAGTGGTGGAGATGAAGACCCTGGATCTTTTCTGATAGATTCAGGTTGCATTGGAGTATATTCAGTTTGTATTGTTGCATAGATCCACATTGTATGTCTCATGGCTATGTTCAGATTTGAGTCTTTAACACATAGATCCATAATGTATTTTTGGTGGCTATGTTCATATTTGAGTCATAATGGCATGGATCCACAGTGTATTTTTGGTGGCCATGACCTGTCCTACTTGACATGGATCTTTGGATGTTGGAATTTATGCTTTGATTCATTTATATCCTGAGTATTGGAATGCCTACCTCAGTGATGATATATTATTGTACTGTATTTCCTTGTTTGTTGGCAGGTTTCTGACCGACTGTTCCTTGTTCCCTACACACACTCGGCAAATTATTTCAGCTGTCACTCTGTTCTAACTTCATACTTTAGGGGGCTCTTTGTTACACATTATTTTTGTCACCCCTATGATTGTTAATGATGTAAACCTATATGTTTCCTTCAGAGGGGTCAATAGCCTGAATTCCTGAAGAAAGAAGGGAGAAGAACTTTCCTTGAGAGAAGAAGTTGTATTTCCCTTTGTAAAAACCCTATTTTGGAGGATTTCCATGGGTTTCTATATACACATGGTGCAGAAATGTTTGATTTCTGTAGGTTTCTCTATAGCTAGGGTGCATAATTTCTGCAGGCTGCACTATAGCTAGGGTGCGACAACCTTCGTACATGGGAAAAACGAGCATCTTCTTGATGCTTCTAGAAGAAGAAGATTCTCTCTTTTCTCACGTACAAAGGCCATCGTAACCTAGCTATAGTGTAGCTTGTGGAAATTCTTCACCCTAGCTATAGAGAAACCTACAAAAATCAAACATTTCTGCACCATGTGTATATAGCAACGTGCATAAATCCTCCAAAACAGGGTTTTTACAAAGGAAAAGAGCAGAGTTATTTATACAAGTGATAGGTAACTCTGATGAATGGTTTGGATCTTACTCGCTTTCATGATTTAGTGGGATCATCCTAACCTCCTCATCTTATCCTCTTCAGCTTATAAAAGGAGAGGAACTCTCATGGAGAAAGTTAGCTTGATTGGGTTGGAAAGTTCTTGAGCTTTTGAGGTTAGAAATTTGGCTTGAGATTGTTAGCTTGGTTATATTGTCTTTGATCTTTGATTTTTCAAGATAGGTTGTGAGTAGCTATCAGATCCATGGTCTTAGAATCCTTGGAGCAAGAAGTGTGTGGGAAGCAAGGAACTGTTGGAAGGAGCCTTACGACATCAAGGCATCTGGTTGTAATCTCTCTTCCCATTATTTAATATAATACAGTGGCATGCTTCTTTCCCATAGAATTATCTTTATTTTATTGCATAATTCCTTGATTATATGCATAGGTTGTCATTGAATATACTTCACTTCTTTCACTTTGGTTAGTTTGTGTCTCATTGCAGAATCAGTATCACAAGATCACCAGAGTGAAACAGGAACAACAAAGACATAATGAAGTGACACTTAAAGGTATGTCTCTCATCCTTTGTTTTGTAGTAAATTCGATGATTATAGCCTAGGGAAAGCACCATGTCTTGTCTTGTTTCATTCTAGATCTAGGTGGATCAAGGGAGATCAGTTTATGTCTGCATTCACCGATTTATCCAATAACACCTGGTATATTTGGTCCCTTTCTTACTTTATCCATCTTTCGAACTGATTTAACCTTCCACTAGATTCTGAAATCTGATCCATCAAGTTTTCTTGTAACTTTTCGCAGTGCCATAATCCTTAAGGAAATAAGATTAGGCTTCATGTAACAAGAGAGGCATGTAATCTCTTCACTTAACAAAATTGTTAATTGTAAATGGTAAAATAATTTTGAAATTTGAAGAGCTTGTATAGATCTGTTTACAAAGAGATTATTAAAAAATTCTGATGGAATTTGTTACCTGGCAAATTGCAGTAATTATTCAAATTGTTAACTTTAGCCAATCACGGATGTCATTAACAATGTAAGAGGGAAGAAATCTAAAGTTCAAAAAAGATCAAAATTGTATGTCTTCCAACAAGGAATATGGACTTGAAGGATTGAGTAAATGAAGGTAAGACACTCATAGATGGATAGTATTCATCTTAGGAAGTTGGAAGCCCCAAAGATTGGTCAAGAAACACCTATTTGGTTACAAGTTGGTTAGTAAAGGGGTAAAGTTGTTGTAACAAGAAAACCCTAGAATCTCTAAAGTAAGGAGCATAGTTACCTATCACTTGTATAAATACACCTCATGGAGTCATTCATCAATACATTCACATACACTTATATTGAACATCTGTCTAGTGAATTTTTATGGTTCAATGAATGGTTTAGTGATTGTTATGGTCTAGTAATTTGGTAATGGTTTATATTTCTATTGGAAAGTCTACTAGTGAATTTGATGTTGAATTTGACTTATCAAGTTTGAGGCAGAGAAACGTCTGAAGGGATGAAAGTTTGAGAATTGTAGAACTTAAAAAACCCTATTTTTTTATGAATACACATGCTGACAGTAGAAGAGGTAGTCTACGTACATGAGATGTACATGAAGAGGTAGCGTACATTTGAAAAACTCATGAAAAACTTGAGTGGATGTTAATACCAGGTCCTTGAAGTCTGAAGCAAGTTTCCAGGTCAACATTCTATAGGTTCTCATGAGTAAAGGTATGTAATTTATGTATTTGTTTGAGAATTTAATCTTGAATGATATGGCACATGCTTAAGGTATGTCCTGGAGGCCCTTGATGGTACATGGTTAAGGTAATATTGTTATATCCTTGAGACACACTCTTGGTACTTAGTATATGGTTGTTATGGTTCATTGTTAGAGGCACATATTTGTGGTATTAGCATATACTTGAGGCTTTTCATATTGTGTTATGGGACTACATATTTTTGATATTGAGGAGTATGCTTGAGGCACCTAACTAGAGGCATTTCGTGGTATATGGTACATGTTGGGTGAGATGCATTGCTGGTACACTTCTTGGCTTATTGGTACAAGGTGTATGGTTGTTGTGTTAGTGGTATACCATTGATATTTATATATTATTGAGATATACACTTGCATACAATAGCACATGCATAGGATACATCTCTTAGTGGTGATGGTACTTGGTTGAGATACACTTTTGGTATTACTTGTTCAACATATCTTATGGTACATGGTATAGTATAGGTTTGATGCTTGATATGGTATATGAGATACATGTCATGGTTGGCACATGGTATGGTATAAGGTACAGGTACATGGTTGGTATGTGTTTGATGGTACATGTTGATGTATGGTACAAGTTGATGCATGGTACAGGTTTTCACATGGTTGAGACACATATCTTGTGATGGTATGTGGTGATGTTGGAGCATTCTTGGTTGAGGCATGTGTTTGTTGGACATCTATTTGAAAGGTGTCTTTGGTATATGATCCATGTGAGAGTATCTGGTTGAGTATCAGTGATAGTGATGGTGATAGTGGCAGTGACAATGACAGTGGCAGTGATAGTGAAAATAATGGTGGCAGTGATACAGATAGAGACAAAGGCAGTGAGAATGACATATTTTATGACAGTGGAAGAGTCCTTGACAATTTTTCTACACTTATATATCATGGTGGAGGGATGGGGAAAGGAAAGAGGGTTGTAGCCACCTTCCGATTGGAGCTAGAGAATCATGGAGTTGGAGCTTCCTTCAGGTTGGAGCTTGAGAACTAGGTGGTTGTAGTCATCTTCTGGTTGAAGCCGGAGAACCTAGGGGTTTGTAGCCTCCTTCTGGTTGGATTCAAAGAATTATGGAGTTGTATCTCCCTTTAGGCTAGAGGCTGAGAATAGGGGGTTGGAGCCTCCTTCCAGTTCCATATGGAGAATTAGGAAGTCAGTGCTTCCTATTAATGAATTATTGATATATATAAGAAAGCATTCTATGGTTTTCTCCCATTTGGGTTTCCACGTAAATACTGGTGTACTATGTTCTTGATGTGATGTTGCTTATGTTTACATGCTTATGATATATTTATTGGATGCATTCATAGATGATGCACTAATGATATAATGATGAACACTATTGGTAAAGATAAATAATATATATTGTGGTTAAAAGTGGAATAATTTCTCATTACTGATTCACCCCCGCCTCAGTAATCCAACAATTGGTATTAGAGTGGGTTCCTTCAACAGACAGTTTAACCACTAGAACAAGATCATGGAATTGAATGAGAATGGAGTACCAATGTTTAATGGTCAAAGTGGTCTAAAATATGAGTTTTGGAGCATAAGAATAATAACCTTTTTTAGGGGCACAAGGATATGATATTTTGAAATTGTTGGACACACTGACCACATTGAGGGGGGGGTGAATCAGTGTAGGGATATTTTTACTCCTTTACAAAACACCTTAGTTAGAAATCATCATTTACTCATCATTCATTACTTTCATTTATGACAAATTGTTTCTAAATATATATCAGGATCAAATATCATCAATAGGCCATCAACACAAGGAACACATGATATATGTATAAGTTTATCTTATATTATGGACTACAATTCTTGGGGTTTTTTAAGAAACAAATGAATAGAGAAACAACTCCACAAGAGAGCCAACTCTCATTGTAAGACTCACTCTACAAATCTTAGCACCAACTGATAAGAGGAACCAATTCTCAACAAATACCAATTTGTCAAAGAGGTATACGATCAATTTATACTAAAACCTGCATATTTACATGACCTGCCTATATTGCAGCATGCATATGTATGTGCACTAGCCCACTGTTAGCCTGTGTACACCTTCAAAAACTAGGGTTTTTGAAACTTCACAACTTCTTCCCTTAAGACCCTTTTTGCCTCTGTCACATCCACTTCTAATATGTCATTGCACTCTTCCTTTCACTTCCCAATCTGTACCATAACGAATCACAAACATATCTATGCCATCCAACAACCTATGCATGTTATTAAACCATACACCATCACATATTATACATATTTCTCAATCAGAACAGATCTAAACTACTCAACCAACCAACTACCATATTTAGACATCAATACAACCATACAAAGAATGCCTCAAGAATTCACCATACCATATGAAAATCTAATCATGAAGACAACATATAACCATACCATGTCTTTTGTAGCATATTTGAATCAATAGACCATTGTTCTGGGGATTTCCTTCAGAATTCAAGGACCTTGCACCAACACTTTCTCAAGATTCTATGGCTTTTCCTTCATGTATGCTCTGTATTATACTTCCATCCCTTGTATGTACGAACCCTATTATATTGATATCTCGCATATGTACGCACCATATTACAATTATATCTCACATACAACTCAGAAACTAGGGTTTTTCATTATTTCTAAAACTCAAAAACTTTCGTTGTCAATACCTCAAACTTGTAGAACTTTTGATACATCCATGAGCACCTGCAAATGAATATTTCACCAGAATAGATCTTCAATATTCTCAAGAGATACACTCATATAAGAGACCCTTTCTCTCTTATTTATACTTATCCAAGTAGCTTCCTCATCTAACCAACTCTAACCAACTTTGCTACAAATAGTGAATTCTCCACTTCTAGTTCCAACTAATTTGTTTTTAATTATTTTCTTGTTGCAACCGCTTAACCCATGACTAACCACTTTTACTTGTTAACATATTCTAGGAGCTTCTAGAATAATTTGACTTCTTTGACCTTCTAGGGGCTTCTAGACAACACATGAGGGTTCTCCAACTTCATAAGGCCATAACTCTCTAATCGTGAGGAGTTATGTGATGTTCCACATATCACCAAAAATGGCATGACTATCACTATACATCTAGATTATTCTCACTTACACATTCATGAATCATCATTACAATATTCGACAATCAATCCTTGGTTTCCTTAACCACACATCTAGGATGACTCAACCAATTAACCATTTGGACTTCACAAACTGTCTTCCCATGAGGGATTTCACCATAAGGGGACCACTTTGGAGTTCATCCATTTGGTACTTCCTATCATCCATGAAAACACAACAATGACCAACCTTTACATCATCCCGTATATACATCAATCCATGAAAATACATCACTATGACACCACTTGACATCTTTGACATCAATTGCATCTATGACAACATAGGAAATCAATAAATACATCAATTATACTATGAAAAGACATCAACTCTTTGACATAAATAATTTTACATTAATGACAACATAATGCATCAATATCCCCCTTTGGCATTGATGGAAATACCAACATTGATGTCAACACCAATCATACATGTAAACATGTAGACATGGAAATGATCTTCATCAATAGTGATCTCAATCACATCAATGTGACTATCTCTCCCCCTTTGACATCAATGGAAAAGGGTAGTGATCTCCTTGGGGATTCTCCCCCTGCCTGAACTTTCCTTGGGGATGCTACCCCTGTATGGATTCCTTTGAGCTTCCTTTGAATAATCTCTCCCCTTTTTAATAAGGGATATTATTTTGATGCAATGTTGAATACATATCGCTCATGCTCCCCCTGTGACCATCGCTCCCCCTAGAAACATTTGTCTCCAAGCATCTAACTCTCCAAACATCTATCTTTCTATCATGCATTAGATGAATCTATCCTCCTTGAATCATGGGAAGAAGAATAAATGTCGCCGTGGATATAACTCCCCCTATATTATTTGCAAGATGAACAATATGCTACTACTGCAATCTGCTTCTCATGCAAATGCTACTTCTCAACCAGAACATAGATCAACTTCTTAAGAATTATCTTCTCTTCCTATGATGATCCTTAGACATATCCATGCATCAGACTCATTCCATACCATAATTCATGAAGAAAAAAGATATGTCAACAATGAATATAGAATCATGAACAAAACATCAACCATGTACATCATGTTCCATACCATGTTCCAACCATGCACATCAACACCATACAATAAGATATAATCATTGAATTAAGCATGCCAATAATTTGTGCCAAAAAGTGTACCAAGCATATATCAGGATCATCAAAAAGTTCCTCTATCAATGCACCACAAACATCATCAACATGTCAGCCATGTGCCTCAAACAAGTGTCATATCACATATGATATTCATCTATCATAAACCAAGTTCCACAAACCATGTGTCAAGATATGTATCTCAACCATCAAGCATCAAATGATGTACGAACCAAGCACCACAAAAAGTGTCTCAACTATCCCATACATCATGTATCAAATTTTATGCTAAATAAGTAATACCAATTATGTACTTTAACCAATTACTATCACCCACAATTATCTACCATCTACAAGTGCATCAACCATGCACCAAACTTCAACAAGATGAACCACAATCAATATGTGTTCCCATATCAACCATAAACCATGTTCCAATTATACTACTAGAAAGTGCCTTAACCAATGTACCAAGTATGTGTGACTCATCAATGATGTACAACATAATTTATTCATCAACTTCATGTTCCAATATGTATCTCAATCACATGCCAAATGCATGCACCAAAAACATCCAACAAATATGCCTCTAATAATACATCATAAGATATATCAATGGAGCTCACATATGTACCAGACATGTACCATAAAATATATGCCTCAACCACCATTCACTACAACAAACACTAAGCATCCAATAGTATCTCTAAACATGTAGCAGAAGTTCGCCTCAATAGATCAATGATATCTCTAGCTAGCATCACATCATCATGATATATCTCATAACCAAATTGCCATAACTTCACTGTCATAGCCAACATTGTTCCTCAACAGAAAATTACTTAATCCATACTCTACAGTTAGTATCATTGATCCGAAATTAATATTTTAAAAGACTTGGTTAAGTTTATGCATGAATTGATTTACAATATAGGAATTAAGAAAATAATCTTAATGAAAGAATGTTGCAGCCATATAAGAAGTAAAAACATCAAACCATAACACCAAGATTGTTAACGAAGTTCGACACAAGTTTTCCTACATCTCTGGGCCTTTGTCTCAGTGGGGAAGGCTTCCTATTAATCTTCAATGCTTTAAGATTACAAAGGAAAGGCTTACATAACAACTCCTAAAACCACTTTTCAGATCTGCAACTTCTGGATAGAAACATACAACACCATTGGATGGAATAGGAAATTCTGAGACTTTTGAGTATAAAGTCGATTATGCATGGATCGACATCTTGGGCTCTGGAGGCACTTTTCTGTTTGGATACTCAGATGAAAAAACATAATTCATATTTAGACTCTTCTCAAAATTTTGCAAATTCTGAGTATAAAGTCGACCTACTTCTGAATAGTCCCTCGGGGCCTCCCCTCGACACGAATCCCAATGTCGCACCATGCCATATTGGTACAGTCCGTAAAGTCTCGATTTTCATGCCAAAAACTTAACTTTTCTCAATTTTCATTCCCATCAAAATAATAAAGACTCCACCAAATTTAGGGACAGTTTCCAAACTTAGCACCAATTCTCCAGATTTAGCGATATTCTGCCATATTTGGAGGATCTCTGCTAGATTTGATGGAACTTCCAAATTTGGTGGAACTGCCAAATTTAGTTGACCTTCTAGAAGGTGCCACATGACTCCTCCTCATTGGGCCACATGTCACCTCATCATTGGCCTGAGCCATGTCAGTGCCCACCACTTAAACCTACACAATCATCGTATGACTTCCACATGTCATTCGCACGACTGTCACATCATTGTACGGACCACCACATGTCAGTCCATACAGTCCATGTCATAACCACATCATCCACCATGTGTCATCTGTACGGACCTGCCACATCATATGTACTTCCAGGTCACTTCCCAGTCACCTACCACATGTCATCCATATGGCTACCACATCATCATTTCATACATCCATGTGTCGTGTCTGTACAGTGCCACGTGTCTCCTCCGTATAGTGCCATGTGTCACTTTTTTCATTGGGCCAAATCACCCCCTAAAAAAGACAAAAATGACTGACAGATGTCAGCTCCTAGTGCTGCCACATGCCATGTTGATGTCAACATTGACTTTGACCTGTTGGCTTTGACTTTGACTACCTATTTGACCTAATCTTCAGATCGCGATAACTTCTACATACAATGTCCATTTTCAGAAAAAAAAAAATATATGGTCAGAGTTGGCTCGACGATCCCGACATGACGACACTAGTTTCATATGATTCCAATAAATTTGTTTTTTATGCCTTCCTGGATCCATTTTGGATCATTCCTCCCCACTAAATCCTTTTGTTCCTCCAAAAGGGTATTAACCAGTCATCAAATGCGGGATAGGCCTCCCCACTTGTCCTTTGTCTTTAAACTTTGTCCTGTGCACCTGTCGCATCATAATCAATTGCATAATAACCATGACAATTGAAAGCATTTTGTTATCCACTTGAAATCGTTCACATCTTCTTGAATCCACTACCATCCATGTAGACAACATTAACAACGATAACATCAGAAATATGACTGCAAATGAACCAATATGTTTGAGAGGCTTGCACGACATTAAGTTATCTTGAAGAAAAGTATGATTGAACTCCCATCTTACAACCATCTCATGTTCATGCTTAAGATCAACAGCTTTAATTGGAACAATTATAGGTGTGTTTCTTGCATAAGCTTCCTTCCTTAATTGTTCCATTGTAACAAGAGATTGATTTGCTTTAATATGATGAGCATGCACAACATATTCATTACCTTTCTTAAATAAGTGATATTGATTTTGTTCCTTGTAGAAGATTTCTTTGTGATCATATAAATAAGGGATACCTAAGACCATTCCGCATGTTTCTAGTGGCACCACATCACATATTACTTCATCCACAAACATATGTAATTACAAACTTTATGATATAATTGTTTTGTTATGGACAATTTGTGATCTTTGCTTATCCAATATAGTGAATAGGGTTTGTGATGCATCTTAGTGTTTAATCCCAATTTATTAACCACTTCTTATGAAATTAAGTTAGATTGAGATCCACTATCTATCAATGTATCTATCTTAATATGTTTCATTGTGACCCTTATATGAAACAATTTACTCCTTGAATCAAAACCATCTCCAATTTTACCTGTCAAACCAACTGTTGTAATCTTAGACTCATCACCTGAATCTGACCCCAAATATGTTGGTTGTGTTGTTGTTGCAAATTTTTTCCTCCCTTTCCTCTCTTTGAACCATTTCGGTCTCTTATCTGGGTGCAATTTCCAACGATGCTCATCATCCTGCCCTTCTTTCTTGCAATGCTTGCAAGAGAGCTTCTCTTCCTTCATTGTTGTTGAGTTTTCTTTCTTCCCATTCCCTTTGCCTTTAACTTTTCCTTATTTATTTGAATATGATTCCCTTGATACACTAAATCCAATTTTTCCTGCTTCAATATATGTTTATTGAACAAAAATCTCATCAAGATTATTAGGTCCCAACATAAATACAATATTACGAATATAAGAAGGAAAACCTCCTATATACTTCATAAGAGTTTCTTGTGTATTTAATGGAACATCTAACATCAAATCCATCTTACTAAATTCATCTATATATTACTGCATTGACTGTCCTTTTCTTAGCTTAAGACTTTTCTATTCAATTAAAGCCTTTTCCTTATATCCCAAAGGATAGAACTGTTTTCTAAGTGTGGAAATAAAATCATGCCATGATGGAAAAATATTACCAACTTGTTGAGTTCCATGTTGCATCTTACTTTGCCACTAGATGAGAGTTGTACCTTCAAGATGCAGCGATGCCAATATGATTTTGGTTGCCTCATATTTGATTTGCTTCACATTACAATATACCTTCATCTATCTAACCTAGTTATCAAGTTTCTAAGCATTAACTTCGACATCATACATAGGCAAAAAAAAAATTACATCAAGTTTAAGTAATGGAATATTAGGCTTATGTTTATGAGAATGTTTTCTTGCAGTAGAATTTGAACTTGTACTTGAAGAATAAGAATAATATGGAGATGAAGGAGGTGAAGGAGGAGGTTTAGGAGGATCCTCTCCTTCTTCACTTTTGTCTTTCTTTGAATATTACCCTAGAAAGGGCCTCTTTCGTTCCAAGTAATAATCATATAAGACCTTTACCATCTCTGACATGGCGAAGAAAGTATTTTGAAACTCTATATCATTCTGAGACATTCCTTCTTTAGATTCCATATTCTCATTTTGACATACCCTCTTTCTCAATCCAATCTCAGAATATCCTTCTACAAGATCGCCTTCACCACGACTTAGCTTTTCCCTGGTAATCATGCAAACTCAAACAACCAATTGTCAACCTACTATGATACCACTTGATCCAAAATTGATCTTTTAAAAGACTTAATTAAGTTTATGCATGAATCAAATTACCATTTAGGAATTAATAAAAGAAGCTTAATGAAAGAATGTTGCATCTATATAAGAAGTAAAAACAACAAACCATAACACCAATATTGTCAACAAAGTTCGACAAAATTTTCCATATGTGTCTGAGCCTTTGTCTTAGTGGGGAAGGCTTCTTATTAATATGCAATGCTTTAATATTACAAAGGAAAGGCTTATATAATATCTCCTGAAACCACTTTTCAGATCTGCAACTTATGGATAGAAAAAGACATCATCATTGGATGGAACAGGAAATTATGAGACTTTTGAGTATAAATTTGACTACTCTTGGATCGATATCTTGGGCTCTAGAGTCACTTTTCTATTCGACTACTCAGATGCAAAAACAAAATCCATATTCAGACTCCTCTCGAAATTATGCAACTTTTGAGTATAAAGTCATCCTACTTTTGAACAGTCCCTCGGGGCCTCCCCTCGACATGAATCCCAATGTTGCTCCATGTCAGACCTGTATAGTCTATACAACCTCGATTTGCATGCCAAAAACTTAAATTTTCTCGATTTATGTGCTTGGATAAATAATCCAGACTCCTCCAAATTTAGAGACAATTTCCAAACTTATCTTCAATTAGCCAAATTTTGTGATATTCCACCCTATTTGGAGGATCTCTACCAGATTTGGTGGAACTACCAAATTTGGTGGAACCACCAAATTTAGTTGACCTTTTAGAAGGTGCCACATGATACCTCCTCATTGGGCCACATGTCACCTCACCATTGGCCTGAGCCATGTCACTTCCCACCATGTCAACCTGCACAATCATCATACGACTACCACGTCACTGCTCAATCACCTGCCATGAGTAATTTGTACAACTGCCACGTTATCATTCCATACAACCATGTGTCGCATCTATATAGTTCCACATGTCACGTCCATATGGTGCCATATGTCACTTTTTTTATTTGGCCAATTCACCCCCTAAAAAGCCAAAAATGATTGACACGTGTCAACTCTTAGTGCTTCCACATGTCATGCTAACATCATCATGATGTACTATTGATGTTATCATGAAATATTGCTAACGTCAATGTTGACTTTGACATGTTGACTTTGACTTTGACTACATGTTTGACCTGATCTTCAGATCATTATAACTTCTGCATATGGTGTCCATTTTTAGGAAAACAATGTATGGTTGGAATCGACTCAACGATCCAGATGGAATGGCACTAGTTTTGTCCAATTTGGAGAACTTTGATTTTTAGGCCTTCCTAGATCCATTTTGGATCAATCATGCATCTAGGATAGGCATCAAGCATATGCTTCAACACTCAACAATATGTCATCGTCATACATACATTAAACATACATGCAACCATATAATCCTGAAAACCTGCAAAAAAAATGGCATACCCTGCAAAACAGAGTTATATCATCAAATCATGTTGCACTCATCTGCATAGCATTCTTTTCCAAGATTTTACCATAGATACGTGGCATGTTACACATATAGCTCGTGTATGTTTGTGACCTATATATAATTCATCTCTCATATGTACGTGACTTCTTCCACTAGAACCCACATATTCTTTTGAACATGTCAAGATTGAGCTTGCCTCATGGATGCCTTTCTATTATGGTTGTTTAGTCTTCTTCACCCACTTTTGAAGGTGTATCATATTCTCAGAAATTGAGATTTGAGTTTCCATCTTTTCATCATTGTCTTCCTTCCTAGCTTCATGTGTTCTTCTTGTCATGCTTTATGAAGCACTCTTCATGGAGTGTATTCTTGTGTTCCAACAATCCTAGGATTTGTTTCCAAACCCACTCCAGATGTATCATTTCATGGTGTGACAATGAGTAGCAATATGTCCCACTTGATTACATATCCAACACCTTAGGGTGTTATGAAACCACCCATTACATTTCCTTTCATAATGTCCGCAATCCAAATCTTTGTGACCATATTCATTACATGAATAGTAGTGACCATGAAAAACATTTTCATACCTTTGATTTGGTGTCAAGCTTGAAGGTGTCTCTCTTCTGAGTTTTCTTTGAGGTGTAAATATGGCTTCTTGATGTCTCCCTTTCTTTGTTCTTTTGAAAGTTTCATTGCTTTGTGTATATGTTTGACTTTCATCATTTCTTCCACCCTTTGAGAGTGAAGGACTTACCTCATACTTCTTAGAAGTGTTAGCTTCAAGATGTATAGCTTCCTTGTTGTATCCAAGACCTGATTTATCATTTGGAGATATTTGGATATCTAGGATCTCATCCAAGATTGTTGAGTTGTTCATGAACTTGATGTGAGTGTTTGAATTTTCTACTTTCTTTCTAAGATCAACAACTTCAGCTTCCAACTTATGGCATGAATCTTCCTTTTCAATTATTTGCTTCTTCAATAGTTCCTATATTATTTTGGCTTCTTCAATTTTGGTCTTGAGATTGACATTAACTTCAATACTTTTGCTAAGCTCATCATCTACCTTCTTATTTTATTCTATTTCATTCTTTCATCTTTTGATCTCTTCTTATTTTTATTCTAATTGAGTCTTTTTACTTTCTTCTTGTTCTTTGAGCATTTTATTTAGTGCCATGGTATATTTTGGGTACTTTTCTACGACTTCCTTGGTGTATTTTTCAAGATACTCAAAATCAATTGAGTAATATCCTATTTCATTGCTAACATCATATAACTCAGATAAAACTTTATCTTTAAGCTTCAACAAATTTTCCTCTTCATCTATAGGATAAATTTCATCTGATTCTACACAAACTACTTCTAGATTTTCTTCTTCACTTGTAGAGGAACATTCAACATCATCACACTTAGAATTATTGCAATCAGAGGATTTTGGAGAGTCTTAGACTTCATTGTCCTTGATAGAATTGTCTTCAGTGTCTTCCTTTTTTCCTTGATATGTCTTCTCTAGATTCAACCATAGATCCTTGGCGGAAGTAAATTATCCCATGCTTTATTTGATAGAACTTGAGTGTCCATTGAAAATGGTCTTGACAGCTAATGAATCATTCTTCTTTGCTTTCTTTTTTTCTACAAACTTTGACTTATTCTTTAAGGGAACTGATCTACCAATAGCTACTTTCCAAACACCTGCTCCTTTTTCCTTCAAATATCCTTTCATTTATATTATCCATGTTGAGTACTCTATCTCATCAAAGTGGGGAACTTCATCTGCATGTTCATCCATTTGTGTGTCCATGGATCTCCTTCAATATTGTAAGGCTTATTATGAAGGCTTGATCTGATATCAATCATTGGACACACCGACCACACTAAGAGGGGGGGGTGAATCAGTGTAGGGATCTTTTTACTCCTTTACAAAACACCTTATTTAGAAATCATCATTTACTCATCATCCATTACATTCATTTATGACAAGTTGTATGTAGACATATATCAACAACAAATATCGTCAATAGTCCATCACCACAAGGAACATAACGAACACAAGCCATATGTATAAGTTTCTTTTAAATTACAAACTACAATCCTTGGGTATTTTTCAACAACAACTGAATAGAGAAACAACTCCACAAGAGAACCAACTCTTAATTCAAGACTTATCCTGCAAATCTCAGGACCAACTAAGAAGAGGAATCAATCCCCAATAGATACCAATATGTAAAATATGTACGCGACCTATTTATACTACATCTCATGTATGTACGTGGCTTCCCTATACTGCAACACACATATGTATGCGCCCTAGACCACTATCATCCCGCATACACCTTCAGAAACTAGGGTTACTAAAACTTCACAACTTCTTCCCTTCATACCCTTTCTACCTCTATCACATCCACTTTTGATCTGTCACTGCACTCTGTCTTTCACTTCCCAATTTGTACCATAACCAATCACAAACATATCTATGTCATCCAACAACCTATGCATGCTCTTCAACCATACGCCATCACATATTATAGATATTTTTAAATCAAAATAGATCTGAACTACTCAACCAACCAGCTACCATATTTAGAAATCAATACAACCATACAAAGAATGCCTCAAGCATTCACAATACCATGATCAAATCTAATCATGAAGACAACATATATCCATACCATAGCTTCTATAGCAGATCTGAATGAATATTTTTTGCCCACATAATGTAATGATATCCCGCGTACATCTCAAAAACTAGGGTTTTTCAGTATTTTTGAAACTCTGAAAGTTTTGCCATCAATACCTCAGACTTACGAAAATTTTGATTCATTCATGAGTACCTGCAAATGAATCTTTGTCCAAGAATAGATCTTCAATATTCTCAAGAGATACACTCACATAAGAGACCCTTTCTCTCTTATTTATACTTCTCCAAGTAGCTTCCTCATCTAACAAACTATAACCAAATTCATTCTTTTAAGGGTTAGCCCACTTCTGACCTCATTTCCACTTCTAACCCACTTTGATATTGATCCAGGTGGATATTGGTGGCCACCCACCTATTCCAACTTCATCATCTTGACAATTGTAGTTCAACATGTTCTTTTGTAATTATTTGTAATTGTGGGTTCTACACTTTCGGGGTTGTCTGAAGCCCTACACAACTACCAGGTGGAAATTGGTGGTCACACACCTAATCCAATTGGCTTATTTTGGAATTTTTCATGTCAATACATCTTTATGTACTTCCAGGGCTGTTTTGGGGCCCTAAATAGTGTTTTTTTGTCTTTCCATAGTCAAATTGTAGAAAAAGTTATCTTTTGATGACATAATGTGTAGTTCTTGAAGACACCTTTCCAATGCACTATCAGGCACCTAAAACGAAGGTCGTATGCAAAAGTTACGACCCTGATAAGTTGAGGTACCAACTTACCCATCGGGGCCCACATAGCATTTGTCATTTCATCTCCTAGGGTTAGGTTTTTGGATGTCTAGGGTTTTGGAATTCATGAGTAATGTTAAAAATGCCTCTCGAGCCTCATTGTAATCATTCTACTCAGACAAATCAGAGTAGAAACCACATCTCTTATCAGAGGTAGCTACCACCATTCGAGCAAGTTGTTTTTTAGTTCTACAGATTTACAATTTAAGCCTATTTTATTTATTCAATAGAAGTTATTGTTCACTGGATATTTGTTATTGTTCTTCATATCTTTGTGTTATTCTATTCAATATGTTATTCATTTTGTTATGCTCATAAACCAAATCAATGGTATCAGAGTGATCTGCTCTTCATTTATTTGTCTTCGTGCATGTCCCCGACAAGATCTAGGTACAATAAGTTTGGACTCAAACCAACTGAGCCTTTGCAAGATCGATTGTGTTGAGCCCGAAAAAAACCCACTGGGATGAAAAGAAAGATGATGGAGTAGGAGATCCTTTTAAAATGTTTCTCGAGGAAGCCCTTGCGCGAAAAAGGAATGAAATGATGCACAAATTTGCACAGATCCTTCAACAGCTGCCAAAAGGAGACACATCTTCATCAAGCATCCATGCAACCCCCTTCAAGGTACAGGTAAATTTTGATATTCCATTATTTGAAGCACTGATAGATGAAAATGATGTAGATAAATGGTTGAATCTGCTTGAAGGGTATTTTTCGATCCACAATTTTTTCGATAGGGAAAAAATTACTTTTTCACTCCTCAAAGTCCTCCTCCATGTTAAGGACTGGTGGGATACTTACTCTGATAAAAGGGACATAGATGAATCTACAATATTTGTGGTCTCCCCCACATGGGATTCTTTCATGGATTCCATTAAAGAACAGTACTACCTTGTTGGAAGCTACGAGGACCAATACACAAGATGGACCACCCTGCATCAAGAAAGGGACCAAACAATACCATATTTCACCAATAAATTTTCCATACCCTACACACCAAATTGGGTATCAAAGACTCTGAATGTCATATGGTGCTCAAATACCACGACTGTATACATAGATACATATAAACAAAAATGGATTTTTTGGACATTTCAACATTAGGTATGACTTACAGATATGTTGTTAATATCAAGCAAAAATTTAAGCAGAAGAGGCGAGAGTTTGGATCTGCAAACTCCTCACATCCAAAGTAGGGAAAAGGTGGCCCCATCCCACAAAACAAGGGACAGAGAAAATATGGCCACTCTCAGGACAACCAGTCCAAGCTGCAACACAAGAAGGGTAATGAGAAGTCAAGGAACGACACAAGAAAGTGGTGTGAATACCATAAAATACATTGGCACAACACTGAAGAATGTCTCTCCAAGTAGTCACTAGTGGCCGAGCTGAAAGCTTCCGAGTCAAAGGAATATTATGACTTTGAATCAAATCTAGAAGGAGGGAAGCATATTATCAATGTTGAACCCAACACCACTATCGCTACCACCAAATTCCAGCCAAGTGAACCAGAAGAACCAAAGGAAGGGGAATGCCTCTTTCAATCATAGATGTGGGTAAAGGTGGTTCCGCCTCATTTCTTTGTCGATAGCAGTAGTTAGAAGAAACTGATCTCAACAGAGGTCATCAAGAAGTTGGACCTGCCGATGACACTTCATTCGTAGGCCTACACCATTAGTTGGCTTTGCCAAGGAAGATATCTTTGCATCATCCAACCGTGTTGTCTGCCCTACGACATCAATCCCTTCAAAGATGAGGTATTGTGTGATATTACTCCCATTAAAGTTTGTGATGTTCTTTTAGGATAGCCATATTTTTGGAAACGAAATGCTTTGTATGAGTCTAGACCTTGCAGTGTTATTATTACTTTAGGTAGAAAAATGTACAGGATACGAGAGGTAGCACTTCCTACCGCTATTTCTTTAATATCTTCTAAGAAATGTAGTAATGTCATTTAACAGACCGAGAATTTTTTATTCTTTGTGATCTATTCTCACAGTAAGATGAAGGTCTCTACCACATATGTGACCTCTACACAGAGCCTCTCTTTGCAACAGAAGTAAGTGGACAAAATCATCGAAGAGTACAGAGACATCTTCTCCTCACCCACTGGGGTATCGACACATTGCCAAGTCAAGCATCCAATTGATATAAATCATGGTGCACCTCTACCTAATGGACCATTTTATCGTTGCTCGCTGATGGAAAATGATGAAATCAAGCATAAGATCCAAGACTTGCTTCAAAAGTAGCAAATCAGACCCAAATCCTCCCCTTACGGAATCCTGATTCTACTGGTGTAGAACAAAGATGGGACCTAGTGGCTTTGCATTGAATACGGAGTATTAAACAAAATCACAGTCAGGAACCGGTACCCAATTCCCTGAATTGATGACCTTATTGACCAACTCAAGGGGGACAAGTTATTCAACAATATTGACCTAAAGTATGGCTACCACTAGGTTCCGATCGAATCGACTGATGTATGGAAGACAACTTTCAAAGCTAAAGAAGGTATCTTTGAATGAATGGTCATTCCCTTTGGCCTAAAAAATGCACCAAAAACTTTCATGACTTTGATGGATGATGTATTGAGACCCTTCACCAACTCTTTTTTGGTGGTATATCTGTATGACATCCTCAACTTCAACGGAACTTGGAAGGAGCACATGCAACATATTCAACAAGTTTTGAGCACTCTGCGGAAGCACAAGCTATATGCCAACTTGAAAAATGATTCTTTGGTATGAACAAAGTCCAATACTTGGGCTACATTATTGATGAACATGAGGTACATGTGGATCCAACTAATATCCAATTCATTTGTGACTAGCTAGCCCCAAACACACTAACCGAACTTCATATCTTCTTGGGACTTGACAACTTCTACCGATGGTTCATGTTGGTACTCTCCCATATTGCATGGGCCCTCATCCAAGTGACAAAGGGTGGTGGCAAGGAAAAAATTGCATAGGGGAAGGAACAAAAACGATCATTTGATGATCTGAAGCATCGCTTATGCTCATCTTTAGTACTCTCCTTACCTGACATACAACAACCATTCAATATTGAGACTGTTGCATCTAACTATGTTGTAAGCACATTTCTCACTCAACACGGTCATCTGCTAGGATACCATAGTGAGACACTCTCAAATATTGTCTGTAAATACCCCACCTATGACAAGGAAATGTATTCCATTGTACAATCCTATCATCAATGGAAACATTACATTCTGGGAAATGAGACTATCATCCACACTGATCACAAGCCTCTCTAGCTCATATAGACACAGGAGAAGTTGTAGAACAACCATCATCATAAGTGTTCCACATACATGCAATAGTTCCATCTCAACATCAATTATAATACATGGAGCACAAATCATGTCATTGACTACCTCAATCGATGTCCCGTGTCTGCACTCACCATCGTGGTCCATTCCTGTGGGCATGAGGCATTTGAGTGGCCCCATCTTTATCAGAAAGATCTTGACTTCGCCACCACCTATCAGATATTGGGTAGAAGTGTGAATGTCACTGATTTTCACATTTAGGATAGACTGTTATGCCATCTAGTCCACCTCTATGTTCCTGCAAGAAAGAATGCAAATATGATTTGGGAGGCTCACTGCAGTTGGATGGTAGGACATTTTGGCGTGGAGAAAACTTTGGCCACTCTACAAAAACATTTTTATTGGCCAAAACTTTGACAGGACATCAAAAAGTATATCGTATCTTGCACTGCATGTGTCATTGCCAATCCAACCATAAAGAAGAAAGGATTGTACACCCCTCTTCCTACTCCCGAGAGGCCTTGGGAATCCATCTTGATGGATTACATGTCTGGCCCTCCATCCACCAATCAAGGAAATGATTGTGTATTTGTGGTGGTTGATCGATTTTCAAGGATGGCCATTCTCACAGCCTACAAGAAGAGAATCACAGCAGAAAATACTTCCAATCTCTTCTTCGAATGAGTATAGGTCCATTTTGGGATACCACATACCATCATCTCTGATTGGGACAACAGGTTCCTCAACTCATTTTGGTCGAGTATCTGGTCACTGTTGGACACCAAGATCACTAAATCCACTACCTTCCACCCTCAAACTAATGATTGTGCACATCCTGTGCATGTATAACTCTAAGCATCCATGTACATGGGATGAGAGTCTTCCCTATGTTCATCACAACTACAAGAAGGCTCTCCATACCTCCACTAGCCATAGCCCATTTTAGGTGCGGCTAGGATTCTAACCCTTGGGTCCCATTGATGTTGCACTACCTCTTGCAACCACATAGACAAAATATTCCCATGTTCAGTCTGAGGCCAACAAAGCCACCAGATTCATTGAGTGGATTCAACACATCTATCAATGGGTCCATGAGATTTTGCATAAAGTCAATGCTAAGTAAAAATAGCACCATGATCAACACCGGGCACCTCACAAGTTTCATGTGGGAGATAAGGTTTGACAACATTTGTAGAAAGAATGCCTTATATGGCCCCATCAAAAGATTCATCCACTTTTCTATGGGCCTTACATTATCACCAAGGTTGTGGGAGGCAATGCCTTTGATCTCAACACTCCCCCCTTCCTTGGCTTGCACCTAATAGTCAATGTGGACCTCATCCAACCATATTTTCCACCATTATTGGACACCTCAGAGATTAGAACAGTTGACACCAATAGAGTTCAACCTTGACTGCATGGAACATGCATCCACTGATCAGATAGTGCACACATAGGTCTAGGGCACTTGCCAGCAAAGGATCCAACTTTATCGGGTTGTTAAGGAAGGGAAGCTCCTGCACCAAGGAAAATGGTTCACCCAGGGCCAAATTAACCAGAAATTTCCTCACTTGATGGGGGAACTCAACGAAATGGAGAGCATTGCTTCCTAAGGGTAGAGTACTAATCCATGTGGATATTGATGGCCACCCACTTATTCCAACTAGATCATCTTAACAGTTTTAGTCCAACACGTTCTTCTGTAATTCTTTGTAATTGTGGGTTCAACACTTTTGAGGCTATCTGAAGCCCTACACAGATTCGAGGTGGAGATTGGTGGTCGCCCACCTAATCCAACTGGATTATTTTCGAATTTTTCATGTCGATACATCTTTATGTTCTTCCAAGGCCATTTTGGGGCCCTAAACAATGTTTTTTTTCTTTCCATGCTCAAACTATAGATAGAGTCAAATTTTGATGGCATACTGTGTATTTATTGAAAATACCTTTCCAGCAAGCTATCAGGCACCTAAAACAGAGGTCGTATGCAAAAGTTATGACCCCAATAAGTTGAGGTACCAACTTACCCATCGGGGCCCACATAACTTTTGGAATTTCATCTCCTAGGGTTAGGTTTTGGGATGTATAGGGATTTGGCATTCATGAGTAATGTTAAAAAGGCCTCTGGAACCTCATTGTAATAATTCTTCTCAGACAGATGCACATAGTAGCCACATATCTTCTAAGAGATAACTACCACCATTCGAGCAAGTTGTTTTCAGTTTTTCAGTTTTACAATTTCAACCTACTTTATTTATTCAATAGAATTTATTGTGCACTGGATATTTGTTATTGTTCTTCATATCTCTATGTTATTGTATTCAATATGTTATTCATTTCGTTCCACTCATAAATATGGATCAACTACAAATAGTGAATTCCCCAGTTTTATTTGCAACTAATTTCTTTTTAATTGTTTTCTTTTTGCAACAGCTTAACCCATGACTAACCACTTTGTCTTGTCAACATCTTCCAGGAGACTCTAGAATAATTTGACTTCTTTGAACTTCTAGCGGCTTCTATACAACACATGAGGGTTCTCCAACTTCATAAGGAAATAACTCTCTAACCATGAGGAGTTATGTGACATTCCACATATCACCAGAAATGGAATGATGAGCACTATCCATCTAGAGTAGTTTCAGTTACACATGCATGGATCTTCATTACAATATTCCACAATAAATCCTTGGGTTCCTTAACCAAACATCTAGGATGACTCAACCACTTAACCATTTGGACTTCACAAAGCGTGTTTCTGTGAGGGATTTCACCATAAGGGGACCACTTTGGATTTCATCCATTTGGTACTTCCTATCAGCCATGACAAGAAAAAAATGACCAACCTTTACATCATCCTGTCTATACATCAATCCATGACAATACATCTCTATGACACCACTTGCAATATTTGACATCAATTACATCTATGAAAACATAGGCCATCAATTAATACATTAATTATATTATGACAAGACATCAACTCTTTGCAATCAATAATTTGACATTAATGACAACATAATGCAACATCAATCCATTATTATAGGATACAATTCTACAAAGAAAGAAAAACTATAGCCAAGAAGGAATTGAAGAAGAACAACAAAATAGAAATGGATCTCATTTGGGCAGGATTAACTAATCCAATAAGAGAAATATTTGGAAAATGTTCATCAGCTAAAGAACTTTGCGATAAGCTACATAATATTTATTCTTCACCCATCATAGAGTTAGAGAATCCCAAAGAATATGCAGGTACATAACAAGAAGAAAGATGCTCATCATTTCAAACAGATTCAGAAGAAGAAGAATCTGAAGTGTACACAATCAACAGAGGTGTGTTCTTTTGTTTTAATTCTGAAAAATGGGGATATATTGAAGATGAATGCCATTATTTGAAAATTCAAAGTGATGATATAGAAAGGCCCAATGAAATAGAAGAGAATTATGAGTTTGAAAAGGAAAATAATCAAGATGCAGAATTGATCAGTGCTTTAGAAGAGCTATAGAAACTAAGAGAAGAAAATATGTCACTCAAGGAATAATTGATGAAGCAAAAGGAAAGTATTCAAATCTTCGAAGAATCCCAACAGGTGATCAAGAATTTAATAACTCAGCTAGAATATTCTAGAAATATCGAAGAAAAACTTGAAGGTTACAAGAAGTGCTTGGAATCCAACATAGTAGCACAAAAGGAAGAAGAAGAAAATAGAGAGAAGATACTGATAGATCATCTCAAGGAAAGAACTAATGATTTAAACCAACTTGAGGCAGAGTTTGGTCAAGAATAAAGAAAACTTGAAGAATAAATAATTCCATTGAAGATCCAACTTGAAGAAACAAATAGAAGAAAAGAATTCATGAAGTCTCAGATGACGAAGAAAGAAGAAGAGTTTGAGAAGCTTGAAGAATAAGTTGTCACACTAAGAATCAAAGTCATCAAGATAAACAAGAACGTTGAAGAGACAAAAGCATCCACATCATCAGTTGAAGTACCAAAAATAAATAATGAAGATAATCCAAGGACTTATGCAGAAGTAATCAAAGGTTTGATTAATGAAGAATGCAAGCCACTAACGAACAACATTCTAGAAGTGCAAAAGATGCAAGAATAAGACTACAAAAGAATACCCTCCATGTTCAAGCCACAAAGAAGCTTCAATCATGATCATGACCAATCAAGGCAGGAATTCAGAAGTACTACACCACAAAGAATATCATTCACTCTCAGGTGTGTAAAGTTATTTTATGGCCATTGTTTTGATTGTACTAACTTTGGACATAAGGTTGCAGATTGCAAGGATTATGAAAGAAATGTTCAAACAATAAAAACTTATGTGGCCCCACATGACATTGAATGTTACAAATTCCATAACTATGGACACATAGCTCGTGATTGTAGAAGCATGATGGATACTTCTATGAAAGAGAACACTGATATTGGATATAAGAACGTTTGGAAAAGAAAACAAGAAAATGTAAAGGAAGATAATATACTCTCAGAATTGGAAATAGTACAAGATGAAGAAAAATATATAAGAAAAAAGGAAGATGTCAGACATAGGAATGTTTGGAGATGAAATGAAAAACCAAGAGAACAAGTGAATAAAGAACAAGTCCCATAGGTCGCAGGATTTGTAGTAGCGCGAGAAAGAAAAGAAGAGAAGGTGAATAAATAACACGTTCAAGAGATTGTACTTTTAGGAATTGTAGTGCAAGATAAATTCACAGGAAGGAAGGAAGAAGTCAAAGTTCAGAGAGATGATGAGTCTACATATGAAGAGGAAGATTACTCTGCATCAGAACGGGTATTTTTTTGAGCCACCTAGCTTGGAAACACCCAGTAAATATGTATGTTGAACAGGGGGAGTTCATGTTGTAGATACTACATATCAGTGAGCCATCTTTCAATCAATATGAGGTATTTCCAAAGATAGATTCATAGAAGTTAGATAGAAGAAGTACAAAATTACAGATTGATCGATTGAGAAAGCAATGTTCCCACACATGTGTTAGTTGGAAATTACACAGGAAGAATTTTATGTTTGTTGTCAGGAAGAGATATCTTCAGTACAGGTTGTTCTAGACATGTCAAGTTTGGTTTGCACTGGACACATTTGATATGTGATGTTTAGGTGAAGTATTTAGAATAGTACAGTGACAGATGGGTCAACATTGTGTACAAATGAGTCACAGAGTTATGGACAGTTTGTGACATATGGACCTAGATGGATTTGTGAGATGCTTAGAAGGTATAGAAAGCATGTGTCAGAAATGATGCATAGTAGTGTATTTTCATATGGAATCAGTGAAATGAGTTGAATACATAAAGGAAAGAAATGAAAGGTACATAAAAATATCGAAAGATAAATTGTCAATAGAATTTATATCATCAGAACAAGAGCATTTGACAGTAAGGTCAAGTGAACATGACAAGTAAATGAATAAATAAAATTTTGAATGTTTTTTTATATATGTCATTAAATTACATGAGGAAGAACCACTGGACAATAAATAGTACTGGAATATAGAAAAGGAAACATTTCACATGTATCTCTACATCTTGCAAAGAAGGCTAATCATCAAAGAGAGAGAATCTAGAAAGGAAGATCAGTCGCATGCAGACAGGGAGAGACATACCCACAAGGGGAGCTATTATTTTTCCCATGATCTATTAGAGTAGGTACAGTGTCGGGAAGAGACATATAAACAGGGGGATTTAATCCTTTGTCAAAGGGTGAGAGATAAAAAAATTCATGATGATGGATAGATAGAGATAGTGCAGACAATGGGAGTAGCGACAAGAAGAGTTTAGTAAAATCCCCAAAGGGGGAGAGAGTCCCAGAGATATACCCTTTTCCATTGATGTCAAAGGGGGAGACTGAGAAACATTAATGAGAAGTTATGGTCATAGAGAGAATTTGAGCATGAGTGTTTCCATGTCTAAGTGTTTCCATCAATGTTGGTGTTTCCATCAATGCCAAAGGGGGATATTGTTGGACAACTGGTTTAGATTGATGGACATATGGTTTGGATAGTTGTTTGTCATTGATGTCAACCCTTGGAGAGTGACCATGGATAGTGATGTCAACCCATAGATATTAATGTCAACCCTTGGAGATTTCAAGTGATGTGGGCGAGATCATTAGATAGTTTATTATAATTTGTATGGTCGAGGGTAATGGTGAGTTGTGTCAGAGAAATTTGAAGGATTATGGTAGTATATTCTGATAGAAATATTGGATGATGAATATGGACTTGAAGGATTTAGTACAGGTAATAAATTCATATATGGATAATACTCGTCGTGTATTTTTTGGTGATATGTGGAATGTCACATAGTTTATAACGGTTAGGGAGCTATGGTCTTGAGAAGTTGGAATCCCTAAATAGTGATCAATAGTTAGTACCAGGTCCCTGAAGTCTGAAGCAAGTTTCCAGGTCAACATTCTACATGTTCTCACGAGTAAAGGTATGTAATTTATGCATTTTTTTGAATTTTAAATATTGCATGATATGGCACATGATTAAGGTATGTCCTGGAGGCCCTTGATGGTACATGGTTAAGGTAAGATCGTTATATTCTTGAGACACACTCTTGGTATTTCATATATGGTTGTTATGGTTCATTGTTAGATGCACATGTTTGTGGTATTGTCATATACTTGAGGCTTGTCATATTGTGTTATGAGACTACATCTTTGTGATATTGAGTAGCATCTTTGAGGAACCTAACTAAAGGAATTTCATGGTATATGGTACATGTTGGGTGACATACACTGCCGATACACTTCTTGGTTTATTGGTACAAGGTGTATGGTTGTTGTGTTAGTGGTCTACCATTGATATTGATACATTATTGAGATATAAACTTCGCATAGAGTAGTACATGCATAGGAGACATGTCTTAGTGGTGATGGTACTTCGTTGAGATACACTTTTGGTATTACTTGTTCAACATACCTTATGGTACATTGTAGATTTTAAATTTGTACAATAGTTTACTACAAACATATTTTCAATAAAAGAAAAGAAAAGATACAGTGGAAAATACACACATTACATAGAGATTTTTCCCCTAGAAACCCAAAATGGGAAAGCCAACATATTTTATATTCATTCATAGCGATACATTGTTTACAATAAAATATACATATATGAGCCAATGACATTCCAAACCCTAACCCAATGACCCAAATTAGTCAACAACCCCAATTCCTTAAATGGAAATATAAAACCATATACAAAAACCATGTGTCAAAAAATTGCCCAACAATGGACACAAAAATCGAGGAGACATGAAAAACAAGGCAAAAATGTGACATGATTCCCAATAAAAAAAAATCTCGAGAGAATTGCCCCTAAAGGGGGGGNATGCCTGACACAACATTATCACACTTGTTTTTTATTTTCATACATGGGGTTGAGGGTTACATAGTCAACAATCAAGGGAAGTAATTCCCATGGATATTCTACACTAAGAGAACTTCTTAGTGCTCACAGATTTTGTTAGTGAATCTGCAACATTCTTCAAAGTGTCCACCTTCATCAACAACACTTTCTTTTCTTCAACCATGTTTCTCACAAAGTGATATTGAATATCAATATGCTTTGTCTTTGAATGATAAGTTGAGTTCTTCTCCATAAAAATTGCACTCTAACTATCACAATCTATCCTTATAGCTTGTTGTACCAACCCAATACCTAAACACAATATTTGTAACCATATTTCTTCTTTACTTGCATGAGTGGTTGCCATGTATTCAACTTTTATAGTTGAAAGTTCCACTACAACCTGTCTTTTTCTCATCCAACTGATTTCTCCTCCAAATAAGTTAAACACATACCCACTTGTAGATCTCCAACCCAATCTACATCCACAAATCAATGTATGTCCAACACTTTGTACAATTATGATCTTCCTTGGTAGCACAATCCATAGCTAGCAGTGCCACACATGTACCTGAAAACCATTTTTACTGTTGTCCAATGCTCCTTCCCTGGTTTTGACATATAACTGCTCAAAACTCCCACTGCATGTGCAATGTCTAGTCTAGTACAGACCATTGCATACATCAAACTTCCAATTGCACTCGCATATTAAACACGATAGATGTCCTCCTCCTGTTCCTGTGTCTTGGGACACTGATCCACATATAAATTTACACCAACAGGAATAGATACCTTGATTGTTTTACATTCCTGCATATTAAATGATCTAGGAGGATCTGAAATGCTCAAAAATAAAAGTTCTCCAATGCTCATGAAATCTACACCATTGTGAAGTGGTCGTCACAATATTTATGGTGGCACAAACAGATCAAAAAATAGAGTCTGTATCCAAAAGTTATCGCAATCTGAAGTTTGGGTCAAACAGGTAAAAAGTCAACAGTCAAAGGGTCAAAGTGACACATTGCATATTCAACATGTGACACTTGGAAGTTTTTGTGTTCGATAGGTGGCATCTCCTGCAACCGACACATGGAATTTAAAATCTTGACATTTGGAAGTTTTTGATGTTGACAAGTGGCAAGGGGTGATTGGTCCACATGGTATGATTTTGGCCAACCATGGGATGAAACGTGGCCCAATAATAGGTTTCCATGTGTCACCCTGGATGGGGCCTAAAAGGGATGAATGAAAAATGTTGTATAACTCCATGGGAGTCGAACCCATGACCTATCCATATAAAAAAGTCCTAGCAATAATGTACTAGCCACAAAGGCAAGAACCAAACTTTAGAAATATATCCACCTTTTAAAAATTAAACACTAAGCACCTTTTCATGGCTAAGGGAGGTGCACTCTGTTGGGCGCTAGGTCACATGATAGGGGTTGTGACCAAGGGAGCAACCTGGGCATGGAGGATTAAATGGTCTAGCATCAGGCCACATGTCACCCATGTGACCACAAAAAGGGGTTGATGCATGAGCATTGCCAACAAAGCACAAGAAGAGGACAGTTAGGTGCACTAGCACACATTTTGAAGAAGTTTGAATTTTGGAGAAGGTGTATCATGTGAATCTTTTGAAAAGAGTTGTAAGTAAAGAACATCTTTAAATGTTGTAGAGCTGGATGGCTCATGAAGACATCAAAGAATGTATTTTCGTTTAATATAGCCAAGTGCAGTACAGATTCGATGTATTTGATCTGATCTGTCTGTCACAAATATTTATTGTAATAAATGTTAGTAGCTAATAGCTTTTAATTCGATAGGATAACCTAAGAGTAGTTGGAGGGTAGAAGAGGAAGAGCTCTCTTGTATAAATCTTTGTATTGTTTCCGAGAGAAAGTTGTTGAATCTATTGTATAGATTGTCATTGTTGTTGATAGTTGTTGTTGGCTCTCTAGTTGTTGATGGACTATTGAATATATTGTATAGGTTTCCATTGTAGTTGAGAGCTGACAACTACCGAGAAGTAGTGTATGAATATATGTAATTTTCAGTTGAATTAATATAATAGAGGATCATTGTCCCAAATGTATGTTGTCGATGCGTTTATCTGAGTGAATGAATGGTAGATTTCTTGTTTATTTGGAATACTCTATTATTTCTTGTTCTTGAATTTATACATGCATTTACATGGATAGATGTATGAACCTATGAGGTTCGAATAAGTTTCAATTGTTTCTCTTCTAAGAGTGAGTGCAAGGTGTGCAGAGTGTTTGCAAGGTGTGCGTGACTGAGTCTTTTTCGACTCATAGCTCGGAAGGGATAACATGAACTTATATGTCCAAGGAGTGCAAAGAATATGCAAGGTGTGCGTGACTGACTCTATTTGGGTTCAGAAAGCTCTGGAAAAGAAATATGAGATATTTTATCCACAAGGAGTGCATGATCGAGTCTTTCGACTTAGAAGTTCGGGAGGAATAGTTGAAATCTTCTACAAAGTGGCTAGAGCTCAGAGGAGAGCCTGTTGTAAAGTATGCACAGGATGAAAATTCAACTAAGTGTCGAAAAAGAGCATCTACGGAAGCAAAAGCCAGAGGAAAAATAATCTCAGGAGGGAGAGCGATAAGAGAAATCTTCAATGGGGAGACTCATTTAAGGTTTACCACAACCCATGACTTAGATCCATTATGTAGGTAGGTGGATTGTTCGAGACAATCAGATCTAGGAGAAGTATGTGGAGGTTGGTTGTAAAAGTTTCTTCGCTTCGTGGTTAGGGAAGTTTGGAAGAATTGTAAGAGCAGAATCGTGAACTCGCAGATTCACGAAGAAATCTTAATTGTTGGCTGTGAGGAGGACACGTGGTAGCGGATTAGGAAATCTAGGAGTCGTAATTCTGAAGGTTTGTGCGGAAGGAGAATGGGACTTTCGTGAAGTCGCGAAACCTGAAACATTGTTGGGTCGTCAGAATCTAATGGGACACGTGGCATAGATTCGAAGATTCGTAGGGGAGAACTTTGAGAAGAACTGAATCCAAATATCATGATATCCTTGAAGCCTGAAATTGTGTAGGGGTTGTTCCACAGTCATAGCCCGCGGTCACGTAGGGGAAAAGAGGCCTGTGTATAGTGGTTTTGGGTACCAGTAGGGACCCAAAGAGTATATATGACTTAGTATCTTGAACGATCCTAGACTGGGAGATCGAGCAACCCTCAAGAGAGGAGGGGGGGTCTGTGACAGAGTGGTATCAGAATGGTTATAGAATTGACTTTTGTAGATAAAGGAGATAGAGAAGTAGACTGATATCGACGAGTGGTATTATATACATAAAAACAATGCTTCCCGGAAGACATGTAGAGCCTCTGGTAGAAAATAGAGCTATAGAAAGGGATATGAGAGAATTGCGTGCAAGTTTGGATGCCATCTAAACAACACAAAGGAGAGAACCTGATGTTCGGGATGTCAGCGATGCAGAGAATGAAGAAGTGGAAGTCAAAGAAGTTGTAGTGGAGGATTTTGTGGAAGAATGCTTGTTGAAAGAGGTTGTCAAGTTGGGAGCTAGAGAGAAGATCGATGTCCCAATGTATGAGGGAAATTTGGATGTCAAAGAATTTCTTGATTGGATATGAGAAATGGACAAGTATTTTGACTATGAAGATGTCTATGAGGAGAAGAAGGTAAAACATGTTGTCACCAGGTTGAAAGGACATGCAACACTATGGTGGGATGAACTACAAGATGACACGAGAAACAAAGGAAAACAAAATATCAATAATTGGGATAAAATGGTAGCCAAACTAAAGGTGAAATTCATACCTAAGGACTACCAGATAAATCTATTCAGGAGATTGAAGAACCTGAGACACAAAGGAATGACTGTGAAGGAGTACATAGAGGAGTTCTACAGACTGAACATTAGGGTCAGATAGAGAGAGAGAGAGATATGAGGAAAAAATTTCCAGGTACATCAATGGCATGAGATATGAAATCTAGGACAAGATTAGCATGATGGCAGTGGAGACAGTAGAGGATGCATACCATATTGCGCTGAAAGTAGAAGATAATTTGTCTAAGAAGAAGAGTCAACAAAATAGAGGTAGAAGCTTGAACAAAGGCAAAGGAGTTGCCTATGACAAGACACCAAAGCCTAAGGGTGAGACAGAGAAACCACATAGTCACTCTGAGAGAGGAGGAAGTTCCTAAAGAAGACAGAGTGGTGGTAGAAACGCTTTTCCTAGAGGAAGAGAAAGAGGTAGAGGAGGTGAGATAAAGTGTTATGCCTGTGGAAAGGTAGGACACATGTCTTAGGAATGTCTCGAGATGAATAAATAAGGAGAATAAGATCACATTTCGGAGGCGCAAAAGAGAGATGTTGAGGAAGAAGTCGTAGAATATGGGAGATCTTTGATGATGAAGAAATTCCTCTTGAAGCTAGATCTAGAGATTGAAAAGCTAGTGCAGAGGAACAATTTGTTTAGGACAAATTGCAAGACTAAGGACAGATTATGCAAGGTGATAATTGACAGTGGGAGCACTAATAACTTAGTATCCATGGAGTTGGTGGAGAATTTAGAGCTGGACATGACTATACATCCAACACCGTATAAAGTCTCATGGTTGCAGAAGGGTCATCAGGTAACAGTCACTAAACAATGCATGGTTGAATTTAAGATAGGGGGATATAGAGATTAAATTCTATGTGATGTGATTCCCATGGCAGTATGACAGGAATTCCATCCATGATGGGAGAAGAAATAATTATACCCTGGAGAAGAATGGTAAGACACACATGTTGCTGCATATTGAAGAAAATAAATTGAAGGATGAAGCCGACACGAGCATACTTCTCATGAGTGGGAAGGAACTCCTGAATGAAGTTAAGAAGGAACTGGAGATGAAATTTGTTGTAGTGAGGAAGTCGAGAGCTATCCTTACAAGTACTTTTGTGGAAGATTTGCCTGAGGGAATTCAAGAACTGTTAGAGAATTTTGCTGACATAGTAGTGGATGAGTTTCCAAGCTCATTACCACCCATCAGAAGTATCGAATATCACATTGACTTGATACCGGGAGAAAGTATGCTGAATAAAGCAGCGTACAGGTTGACACCTCAAGAGAATGTGGAGGTGAAAAGATAGGTTCAGGATCTGTTAGACAAAGGATTGGTTCGAGAAATATTGAGTCCATGTGAAGTACCAAATGTATTAAGTCTGAAGAAGGATGGAGGATGGAGAATGTGTACAGACTCAAGAGCCATAAACAATATTACCATCAGGTACAGATTTCCATTGTCGAGGATGGATGACTTGATGGATTGTTTAAGTGGAGCGAAATATTTTTCAAAAATAGATTTGAAAAGTGGATATCACCAGATAAGGATTAGATAAGGTGATGAGTGGAAGACAACCTTCAAGACAAATGAGGGATTGTATGAATGGCTTGTTATGTCATTTGGCTTAACGAATGCCCCGAGTAATTTTATGAGATTGATGAATGAAGTGTTAAAAGATTTCATTGGTAAGTTTGTGATTATATATCTGGATGATATACTGATCTTTAGCAAGACTAAAAAAGAGCATCTAAGGTACTTGACTTTAGTGATGAGGAGGTTGCAACAAGAGAAGTGGTCGATCAATTTAAGGAAATCCTCTTTCATGAAGACAAAACTCATTTATTTGGGTTTTGTGATCTCCTTGAATGAATTGAAGATTGATCCCAAAAAGGTGAAAGCAATCAGAGAATGGCCTTCACCAAAGAATATCTTTGAGGTGAGAAGCTTCCATGGATTGGAAAGTTTTTATCGGAAGTTCATCAGAAATTTTAGTGGGATTAGTGCTCAAATGATGGATACAGTGAAGAAAAGACACAAGTATTTCAAATGGATAGAAGAGGCTGAGAAGAGATCCAATATATTGAATGAGAAGATAACAAAACAACTGATTCTGGTATTGTCGGATTTCGGGAAGACATTTCAAGTGAGGTGTGATGCGAGTGGAGTTGCAATTGGAGCGGTCTTAAGCCAAGATAATAGGCTTGTTGTGTATTTCAATGAGAATTTGAACGATGCTAAAAGGAAGTACTCCACATATGATAAAGAGTTTTATGTCATAATCCAAGCTTTGAAGAAATGGAGGCACTATCTTGTTCCGAAGGAGTTTGTTTTGTATAGCAATAATTAGGCTTTACAATTCATAACCAGACAAGAGAAGTTAAACCAGAGACACGCTAAGTGGATGGAGTTTATGAAATTTTTTACTTTTGTTATTAAACAAATTTCTGGTAATGCTAACAAGTTTGTTGATGCATTGAGCGGGAGATGTCTAACTCTACAGGAATTTCAAGTGAAGACCTTGGGGTTTGACCACCTTAAGGAAATGTACCACAATGATCCAGATTTCAAGGAGGCATATGAAGTATGTACGAATCCTTTGCTCAGAGACAAAAGAAAGTGGGTTGAATATATGATTCAAGATGGGTTGTTGTTCAAGGGATGCTAGTTGTGCATACCAAAGTGTTCGATGAGGGAGAATTATTTGAAGGAAAATCATAGTGGAGGTATAGCCAGACATTTAGGCCATGAAAAAATGTTTGCTTAGTTGAATGGTTCATATTATTGGCCAAGTATGAGAGCATAGGTAAAGACGTTTGTGAACAAGTGTAATATTTGTCAATATACAAAAGGGAAGAAGCATAATACTAGATTTTATCAACCATTTCGTATTCCAAAGAGGCCTTGGGATGCAATAAGCATGGATTTTGTATTAGTATTTCCAAGGAAACAAAGAGGAAGTGATTTCATATTTGTGGTAGTCGACAAATTTTCAAAGGTGGTGCATTTTATCCCATGCCAAAAGACTAGTGATTCAACACACGTTGCTAACTTGTTTTTCAAAGAAGTTGTGAGACTCCATGGATTGCCCAGGAGATTTGTTTCATACAGGGATACCAAATTTGTAGGTCATTTATAGAGAACATTATGGAAGAATTTGGGAACAGAACTATCCTTTAGTTCTGCATATCATCCTCAAACATATGGACAGACTGAGGTGGTGAATCAGAGTTTGGGAAATTTGTTGAGGAGTTTGATCACTGAACATCATAGCCAATGGGATCAAATTTTAGCACAAGAAGAATTTGCATACAATGACTTAGTAAATAGGAGCACTGGGAAGAGTCCATTTCATATAGTGTATGGAATGAATCCAAGGGGAGTGTCAGAGTTAAGAGATCTTAAGCAGATCAAATTTAGGAGCGCTAGAGTTGAAGACTTCACTGCAGAAATGCAGGAACTTCATAATCAAATCAAGGAGCGGTTAAAGAAGATCAGCAATGAATATAAACGTAGAGTTGATCAACACAGAAGGGAGATTTAAATTGAAGTTGGAGATCAAGTTCTAACACATCTTAGAAAGGATAGGTTCCCAAGGGGAACATATAATAAGATGAAGTTGAAAAAGATAGGACTGTGCAAAATCCTGAGAAGATTTGGTGAGAATTCTTATGAGATAGAGCTACCAGAAGATGTGGGTATATCACCCATATTCAACATTGCAGACTTGTATCCTTACATGGGATATGGAGCTGGAGGATCCAAAAATCAAAAGGATATCCAATGGAAAAATAAAATGCATGTAGCAGAGAATCCGCAGATGGAGCAGATCATAGATCAACGAATTGGTAAGAAGACCAGAAGGAAAACATATTTTGAATATTTGGTGAAGTGGAAAGGACAACCAATAGAAGATTTTAGTTGGGTCGGTGAAGTAGACATCCAGAAGAATGGAAAGTCGGTGCAGAAGCTCATGGAAATGAGCCCATAAATTGTTCAGCCAAAGCAGTATGATGCAGGAGCATCACCAACAAAGCACAAGCATAGGACAATTAGGCGCACTAGCGCACATTTTGAAGAAGTTTGAATTTTGGAGAATGTGTATCGCACGAATATTTTGAAAAGATTTGTACAAATAAAGAACATCTTTAGATGATGTAGATATGGATGGCTCATGAAGACGTCGAAGAATGTATTTTGTATTTTATTTTAATCTAGCCAAGGGTAGTACATATTCGATGTATTCAATTTGATCTGTCTGTCTCAAATATTTATTGTAATAAATGTTAGTAGCTGATATCTTTTAATTCGATAGGATATCCTAAGAGTAGTTGAAGGGTAGAACTCGAAGAGCTCTCTTATATAAAGATTTGTATTGTTGTCGAGAGAAAGATGTTGAATCTATTGTATATATTTCCATTGTTGTTGATAGTTGTTGTTGGCTCTCTAGTTGTTGATGGACTATTGAATCTATTGTATAGGTTTCCATTGTAGTCGAGAGTTGAAAGCTACCGAGAAGTAGTGTATGAATATATGTAACTTTCAGTTGAATGAATATAAAAGAGGAGCATTGTCCCAAATATATGTTGTCGATTCGTTTATCTGAGTGAATGAATGGTATATTTCCTGTTTATTTGGAATACTCTGTTATTTCTTGTTCTTGAATTTATACATTCATTTACATGGATAGATGTATGAACCTATGAGGTTCGAATAAGTTTCAATTGTTTCTCTTCTAAGAGAGAGTGCAAGGAGTGCAAAGTGTCTGCAAGGTGTGCGTGACTGAGTCTGTTTCGACTCACAACTCGTAAGGGATAACGTGAAATTATATGTGCAAGGAGTGCAAAGAATTCATAAGGTGTGAGTGGCCGAGTCCATTTGGGTTCAGAAAGATTTGGAAAAGAAATATGAGAGCGTTTATCTGCAAGGAGTGCGTGATTGAGTCTTTCGACTCAGAATTTCAGGAGGAATAGTTGAAATCACCTATAGAGTGGTTGGAGCTCAGAGGAGAACTTGTTGCAAGGTGTGCACAGACTGAAAATTCGACTAAGTGTCGAAAAAGAGCATCTACGAAAGAAAAATCCATAGGAAAAACAAGCTCAGGAGGGAGAGCGGTGAGATAAATATTCAAAGGGGAGACTCCTTTAAGGTTTCCCACAACCCACAAGTTAGATCTTTTCTGGAGGGAGGTGTAATGGTCCATACCGTTAGATGTGGGAGAAGTATACGGAGGTTGGTCGTAAGAGTTTTAGTGCTTTGTGGTTCAAGAAGTTTGGAAGTAGTGTAAGAGAAGAGTCGCAAACCCGAATACTTGTGAAGAAATCTTAACCGTTGAATGTGGGAAGGACACGTGGCAATGGATTAGGAAATCCAAGAGTCGAAATTGTGAAGGTTTTTGTAGAAGGAGAACGGGAGTTTCACGAAGTCTTGAAACCCGAAACATTGTTGGGACGTGAGAAGCCAAGTGGACACGTGGCATAGATCCAAAGATTTGGAGGGGAGAGCTTCGGGAAGAACTGAATCCAGAGATCATGATATCCCCGAAGCCCAAAATTGCGTAGGGTTTGGTCCACAGTCATAGCTCGTGGTCACTTTTGGGAAAAGAGGCATGTGTATAGTGGTTTGGGGTACCCATAGGGACCAGAAGAGTCGATTCAACTCAGTATCTTGAATGATCCTAGACCAGGAGGTCGAGCATCCCTCAGGAGAGGAGGGGGGGGTCTACGCTAGGGGCGCACACCCTATTTTTGGGTGCTTAACCATTATTTTCCAATTTAGTGGGTTTTTACCTTATTTTAATGGATTCTTGCTGATTTTTATGGATTTTTGGCCAAAAGGAGTGGATCAGGAGCCCAGGAAGAGGCCATATTGTTGGGAGAAGTTGGGAATTTGACCCCAACTTTTTTTCTACATAAACTAGGCCTATGTTCCATCAAGATACAGTGATTTTGTTGCAAGGATGTGGAGAGAAATATAGAAGAGAGCCCATTTTTGTCGGTTCTCATGTTGTAAGAGGCCTTTTGAGCCCATTCGAGAGAGGATTTTGGTGAGGTCTTTGCATAAGATCATGGAGGTCATGTACATCATATGCATAGTGCTTTTGCAGCAGATTGTAATCATCTTATTGATGTAATGAGAATTTGGAGAGAGCAATAAAGCGATCACCACTGGAAGCAGGACCCGGATATGTAGCCATCATTGGGTGAACTCCATTAGCAATCATGTCTATTTATCTCTTGTTTATTTCTATTGATATTCTCCTTATTCTGCAATTTATATTCTTCTTTAAATTCCACACTTCATAATTTTTATTCCGCAACAATTTGTAAATTTTATGTTTTTTCTCATTCTTATCGATCCAGTGCATAAAGTACATAAACTTAACTTTCAAATTTTGTCAGTAAACCCTCTCATTTTCAGATCAAGTTATTGGTATCAGAGTTTTTTGTTTTGAAGGTTTGACAGGAATTGTAAGCATTGGATGCTCACCAGAGCCAAAATCAAGTGAAGGGAAGGCCAACTTGAGGTTTTTAATCCAGAGATTCAAAGGAGACCTCGTAAACAAGAGATATCTTCACAGAGGAAGCTAGGTCCTTATGCATCTGAGGATGATTTCTTCGAGGCATTTCAATTGATGAAATCCATGGTAGAGGATCTTTACCATGAAAGAGGACAACAAATAATTTCAAAGGTTGAAGAAGGTGAATCTTCAGTAAGAGCAGAGGGAGGAGTTGAAGGCGGTGGACAATCAAAACCTTCTTCCCCTTCATCCTTATCATCTACAAGTGAAATAAGTGTACAATCCTCCAAGGATAAGAAACCTAAAAAAACTCATCATTCTTCTGATATGCCTTTATTAAAGCTTGATGTAAAATTTAAATTACCCACTTATGATGGTGAATTAAATGCAAAAAAGATAGATAATTGGGTTAGACAGCTTGAAGTCTATTGTAGGATACAAAGGATTGTTGATGAGGAAACAATGATCCAACTTGCTAGTCTCAAATTGGGAGGCACAACTCTTATATGGTGGGAAAGTAGAACTAAAGATGATCTCAAGAAAAGTGGTAAAATAATCTCTTCCTGGAATAGTTTTGTTACTGCATTGAAGAAACATTTTTGTCCATTAGCATACATGTAGCAGGAAATGATGAATTGACAAAGTTTAAGGAAAGATAAAGGTCAAAGTGTACAAGAATATACTCAATCATTTTGTAAGAATAGCATTAATAGTGGGTATTCCTTTATATACAGAGGAGACACTTCTAAAATATATTGGTGGTTTACATTCTTATCTCAAGCATACTATTCTTATGTTAAATCCTTCTAACTTTGATGAAGTATGTGTACGAGCCATTCACATTGAATCGGAAAAAAGAATTTTAGTGATAGTGTTTCTACAGGTGCATTACAAGAAAAGGATTTAGGGAAAAGAAAAGAGAAAGAGAAGAAGACAACCACAATGAAAAAGGAGAAGCCTACTTTCAAGCATTGCAAGAAGGAAGGCCGTGATGAAGATCATTGTTGGATCTTACATCCTAAGTTGAAGTCAAAGAAGTATGTCAATCAAGGGATAAAGAAGACCAAAACTACAACAGTTCCAGTGGATCTGGGATCAGACTCCAATGATGAGACTAAAATTGTAGCTATGGAATCCAAGGTATAACTTATGTTGCAAGTACTAGCTCTTCTAATTAAGATGTTTTAAATGATTGGTGTAAAAGGAGTGAACTTTTCCACATAAGGGTCATAAAAAATAATGTTAAAGTTGATACTCTTGCAAACAGTGGATCACAAGCCAATCTAATCAGTGAAGAGGTTGTAAATAATTTGGGACTTGAAACTAAGCCACATCCTAGACCATATCCATTGGGATGTATATGTGGTGATAATAATTTGCAAGTAACCAAGCAATGTAAAATTAAGTTTTCAATCACTTCTAAGTATGTTGATCAAGTAGAGCTTGATATAGTGCCATTGGATATATGTGAAATTGACCTGGGAAGCCCATACCTTTATGATAGAAAAGCCATATTCTACAGGGAGGAAAATAAATATTGCTTCAAGAAAGATGGGAAAGAGTACATTCTTCATGATCATCGCATGAAAATTGACAGATCTTTTGCAACTATAGGGCAGTTAAAAAGAATGGTAAATGTAAGAAAGAGTTTAACACTTATGTCTAGAACAAATCAGAAATAAAGTGATGCTAAACATGAAATGGTTAAGTATGTTTCTAGAAATCATGAAGTGTCACAAAAAGCAAGGGTGATTTTAAGGATATAAATTTATTTTAAAATGTAGAAACCTTGGCGAATCTTACTAACCCTTCATATGCCAACTATAAATGATTACTGATATTTTTGAAAAAATACTCAAATTTCTAAGGATTTTATATAGCTTTTATAAAATTTTGGCGATTTTTAAGGTAAAATAATTTTATCCTATAGAATTTGGGTGAATCATTTTTAAAATAGAGAATCTCATTTTTGGAAAAACCATGGAAAATTAGCTCACCAGCGAAATTTAGCCCCTAAAATCATCCTTATGTCAAGAAGTACAACATAAGGTTCCACTGCATACTTTGGTTACTATTCTTGTTTAGAAGAGGAAGCATGTTTTTCATTCTCATATTCAGTATTATTATTTAGTTTGTTGCTATTCAGTGGTGTATGGATGCTAACCGCAACAAATAATGTAGATGATTGTGCAATAGATGGGATGATTACTTTGATAAACAATGCTATCTCATTTTTCATGTTTGTTGTGGTCAGTCAAGTGATTATTTTCCAAGCAGAAAGGATGAGTGATACAAGACAAGTGGGGAGGTAGTACCCTCACTTCTTACTTGTGTAAAGCCAAGATTTTGGTGGTCCAAAAGCTTCCAATGGGGAGGCTGATCTAGGAGGACCTAAAATGCTCAAAAATCAAAGTTCTCCAATTCTCATGAAATATACACCATCGTGAATTTATCATTGCAAGCTTTCTGGTGGCACAAATGGATCGAAAAACAGATTCGGTATGCAAAAGTTATCGCAATCTGAAGTTTGGGTCAAATAAGTAAAAAGTCAACAGTCAAAGGGTCAAAGTGACACATGGCATCTTCAACATGTGACACTTGGCAGCCTCTGTTCTCGACAAGTGGTAGTGACTGCAACTGACACATGGAATTTCAGATATCGACATTTGGCATTTTCTGATGTCGACAAGTGGCAAGGGGGGATTGGTCCACATGGTATGGTTTTGGCCAACCATGAGATGACATGTGGCCTAATCACATGGTGCCATGTGCCACCTTGGATGGGGCCTAAAAGGGATGAATGCAAAATGTTGTATAACTCCATGGGAGTCAAACCCATGACCTATCAATATAAAAAAGTCCTAGCACTAATAAACTAGCCACAAAGGCAAGAACCAAACTTTAGAAATATATCCACTTTTTAAAAATTAATCATTAAGCACATTTTCATGGCTAAGGGAGGCACACCCTGTTGGGCGCTAGGTCATATGAAAGGGGATGTAACCAGGGGCATGGCTTGGGCATGGGGGATTAAATTGTCTAGCACCAGGCCACATGTCACCCATGCGACCACTAAAAGGGGTGTGCGCCCTATTTTTGGGTGTTTAACCATTATTTGCCAATTTAGCGGGTTTTTACCTTATTTTAATGGATTTTTGCTGATTTTTGTGGATTTTTGGCTAAAAAGAGTGGATCTAGAGCCCAGGAAGAGGCCAGATTGTTGGGAGAAGTTGGGATTCGGCCTCAACTCTTTTTCTACATAAACCAGGCCTGTGTGACATCAAGAAACAATGATTTTGTTGAAGGGATGTGGAGAGAAAGGTTATAGAAGAGAGACGATTTTTGTCGGTTCTCATGTTGTAAGAGGCCTTTTGAGCCCATTCGAGAGAGGATTTTGGTGAGGTATTTCCATTTGATCATGTAGGTCATGTACAAAATATGCATAGTTGTGACATCCCCAAAAATAAATTATTTTTAAGTTGGCAATTTCTTAGGAAAGTAATTTCCGTTTTTGGCAAATTCGAAATTGGAAATTTTTTGTCATTTATGGCAATTCTGAATTTCGAATTTGGTTAATTGTAATTAATGATTATGACTGGTGGGCAGAGATATGATTTTACCCAACTAACTGCTTGATTATGACACTTGTATGAAACAAAATATTTTATTATTATTGTTGGAGGACAAATGGAGCAACCATGTTGAAATCAGATGACCATGACTCCATGAGTGGGGAACATGTTGGAACTACCTCAGGGATGATTGTTACAAGTGGAAAATCCATAATTTGGCCATGGGTAGCCCCTGAAAATCAAGGATTTGGAAAGCTGCAAAAATTCCCAAGAGGGAAAAAGACCTAGGCACTTTTGCTTTTGGATATATAGCATATGTGAGGAGGCAGGACGTTGCCTAGTATGTTGGGGAAAATTATTGATTTCTTGTTGTTATGAACACTACTTCCTAAGTGTGAGGCAAGGAGAAGACTGTTGAAACTGAATGGAATTTGTTGAGGAGGAATTCCAAGTTAGCCCTCATGGATTCATGGTCAGGCTAGGGGGTGAATAGGACAAGTGATTTAGCTGCTCGTTCTAAGGTTGGGAGGAACGTGGTTGTTCCATTTGTTGTTCGACAACTTTTATTCAGATATGTCCACTTTCTCCTCCTTTGTTTACATTTCATGATGAATTATTGGCTGGTGGGATTTTTATTTGATATATATATATATATATATACATGAGATGTTCTGTTATCAAATTCTGAAGGAATGACAATTGTGGTTATAAGAATCCTACTCTATTATTTTTATTAGAAAATTTTTTCAAAACCTGATACATCTAATATGACTGATTATTTTATTAGTAATCACCATTCTAAAGAAAGCCTGAGAATTTCGAGCATTCCACACATTTATCTCTGAGCATTGACTTTGATTTTGGTTCAAGTACCCTATCATACTTAAACTACTATTGCGCTTAGTTATAATTTGATAGGAGATAATTATATATATATATGCAAGTACCTAATATATAATTATGTAGGGAAGTCACCATGCACATTACAAATGAATTTCAGAAAATCTACAGTAAATATATATATATATATATATATATCAACAAGTGTTAATGATAAATTGTAGAACGATTAGATCTAGTTTATCACATACTAAAGTGTTGGAAATAATATCTAGAATGAATCAGTCAACACAAACGAAGCTTCTGGAAGTATGGATCTATGAGCTAGATTACTATTGTAATGAGATATACTGTAGGTGAAAACCTCTCAATAAATTGTATTTGCAGCTCAAAATTTATCTATTTACACAATGTAAATGAAATTGAATAATGTATCCATGTACATACAGTCATATGCTTACAGTTTTGTAGGTAAATGTATATACAGAAAACATATTAATTAAATTGAGTTTTCATTCATGTTCATGCTAAATCGAAAATAAGGAGGAACTCTATGTATGTACGGAATATGAAAGAAATATACATTCGTATCCTACTGAAAGAAAGATACAGAGTCACGGTATTCACAAAATATCAAAGTAAAGTAAAACAATATTGAAGACTCATATAGCGTAATAGATATTACATGATACAAATATATATGTGTGTGTGTGTGTGTGTGTGTGTGTGTGTGTGTGTGTGTGTGTGTGTGTGTGTCTATACAATAGATTCAATTTACAAAAGTGTAGACATTCAGAAATATGTAAGTTCATTTCCATGCAATGTGTTACTGTAAGTTTGGACCGTACAGACATTACATACTAGATATGAATTAACACGATAACCCATGGTAAATAATTTAAGTAAAGGAAGAGGCCAGAATGGCGAGAAGATTCGAATAAAATCATCCAACAGTCATTATATTATTTCAAATAGACAGGAGGAAAGGTCATGTAGCTTAACTTCAAAGAAGTTATTACATATATCAACCATGCTAGAAAATCAAGAATAGGAATTGGGAATTTCTCTCTTTCCATCCACTAAAGGAAATCGAGCGAAACTATACTTAATTTCAATAAATCTAGATTGAAATCATGTCCTTCACTGTTTTAACTCCTGAGAGTTTACAAAGGGAACTCAAATACCTTTTGCACCAAGGATAGGGAAGAAACATCCGATATTTGTGTAGACAAAAGCTCTGCAAAGGTTTACCATTAAATATTAGTAATTATATGCAATAAAGGTAAATGAAAAACATCAACAAAATGATAAATGTAGTAACAGAGTATTCTAGAGTGGCACTCAACTTATGACATGCAGACTTGTGTCCTTCCCTTGTCGCTTTCTAGCTGGATAGGCATCCGAGCCAAGGGAGAATGGTCCAATGACTTCCTAATGGGTACCCTCGCATCAACAGGGCCCATCATTAGTGTTGGTACCAAATCTCTAAATCCATTACTCATGAAAATGAAATAATCGACAGTACTAGTTTTCTTTTAACATACAAATGATATAAGTCTTGTTGTGTGAAGACGTAGTATAAAATTTTCACGCAGAAATGAGACTATACCTAATTGTTGAGTTTAAACCTTCCAGGACCAAATTGCAGAGGGTATTTATAAATCGACAATCGAAACAAAGATATCCTTATACTAAATCCAAATGGTGTAGACTATGATAATGACAATAACCTCTATAATCTCAAAGGACTTTATATACCATAGGGTACCCGTAATGGGCTATTCGAAAATCACAGAGGTCACATTTTAATGACACTAGACAGAAATGTATTAGACATAAAGAAAGAAGCATATGTGAAGGAACCAGCTAAAACTTGATGAAACTATAGAAGTATGGATTCACCCCTTTACAAAGAAAGGAAAGAAAATACAATGTATTATTCATTACACAGTAGGACCATTCTTTTCTGAAAGAGAATTTCTCACACAGTCCCACGAATATTCAACTTCATCCCTCGACTTACGATAACAGAGGGATTGTAAGGAGTAACGATAACATAAAGTTACAAAACCCTAGGAATTGAAACATAGACAAAGCGATACAGATGAATTCTCTCTAAATAAGAGGAGGAATGTTGATATATTCAAAGAGATTGAGGAAGAAATTACCGAATAATACCACTTCTCCAAGAATGGGGACAACCCAGAAAGAATTATAGAGAAGTAACGATAAAGGGAAGTTTTAGCATAAATAAAATGTATAACAGAAGTTACAGAATGAATACGGCTTTCACTATAACTATTTTCCGAAGAGCCACCTCATTATTCAACCATAGTAACATGTTAAAAAGACTTACCAGGGAATTTGGACCATGTTGTCTATTACACTGGTTAAACAACCTCCAGTGTCGACAGTCTCCTCTGCTAAGAAAATAATACACAGAGCCTTTCGAAGAACTCCACAATGAAAATTGTAAACACTTTAAACCCTAAAAGGAACCTTGATTACTCAATGTAAATACTAAGGGTATGAAGGATGGTCTATCCATGTGATGAGGGCAGAGTTGGTGTGACACGTTGGATGAAAAGTTAGGTGAAAACAATGTAACTCACGCACGTAGGACTGCCATTAAATGGTAGTTACAGAGTCTTAACTCCTTCTGACAGTAGACCATCCCTTCCACATAAAGAATTTCATGAAATTAATAGACCCCTCCATGAGTCGACGAGTTTCGATCTCATTCACATCAATTACATTAGTTTTTAGTTAGCATATTGATCAATTTAAGACTTCGTTGGAACATCTTTTAGTTAAGTTGGAGTAACGAGAGTTAACATGAGACCTCGTTAGTCGAACCCCTTTAAGTAAATAGACTGGAATATCACTAAACCTGATGTATAAGTTAAATAAGCCTATTTAATGACCAGGACTCTGTGTTTATGCCAGGCGCATGTTACTAAGCCAATCCCGTGACTATATAGATGGGAAGCAAACTGCATCTCTAGGACAAATTCAATAGTCTTGCGCACAAACTTAGGAATCTCATTTTAAAGATAGATTTGGAATATAAGTACTAAGTCTAACCACTATATATATATATATAT
>SNQJ01S0005235.1:119720-154421 GCA_010110895.2 Picea sitchensis
AAATCAGATTGAAATTATTATTATTATTATTTTTTAATTTATAATTAAAATTTTAAAATAATATTAAATAATATTAAATAATTTTATAAATTTTCTATTAAAAATAATAAATAAAAGTTTAATTCATTTAAAATCTTTTTACTAGTAATATTTTTTCATTACAATTATTTTTTCCTAAATCTTCACTACAAAATGAAAAACCTTTTTATACTAGTAATATTTTTTCATTACAATTATTTTTTCCTAAATCTTCACTACAAAATGAAAAACCTTTTTAACTCATGCATTTAAAGAGATCAAATTTTGAAAGTAATTCTATGGATTTTAGATAAAAATTAAAAAATATTTTCTTCTCAAGTTTTCATTACAAAATTAAAAATATTTTTAATATATATTTAAAGAGATCAAATTTTGATAGAGAGTTTTGTATTTTTAATTTTTAATAATGAAATTTAAATTATTATTATTATATATTAATTTAAATTATCGATTAATTTTAAAATAAATTTTATTTATTTATTATCTAATATGATGAGATTTTAATAGAGAGTTTGGTACTTTTTAATTTTTAATAATGAAATTTAAATTATTATTATTATATATTAATTTAAATTATTATTATATGTTAATTTAAATTATTGATTAATTTTAAAACAAATTTTATTTATTTATTATCTAAATAATATTAGAGATTACAATTTATATCTTTTCCTTATTTTTCAAAATGTTATGTTGTAAATATATACAATTAGATATTTATATTTTTTAAAATATTATTAATTTAGAAAAATGTAGTTATCTAATTATCACACATATTATTTAGAGGATAATTTATAATTATATTTAAGTTAAATTATTATAATTTTATAGTAAATAAAAAATAATTAATTAAAATTTAATAAATTTTACATGAGTAAAATTTTATTATGATTTAAATTTCATATAATTAAAAATTGATTTTAAAAATAAATTTATTATGATTTAAATTTCATATATAATTAAAAATTGATTTTAAAAGTCATTTTATTATGATTTAAATTTCATATATAATTAAAAATTGATTTTAAAAGTCATTTTTTTTTTGTTTGTTAATTTGTGCAGGACCTGCGATTAACCTGTGGCTTGAGAAACCGCGACTCAGGGGCATCTAAGCCACACCAACCCTTAACATGGTTGAATTTTTTGTCCCCGCAGGTTTCGAACCGGTGACTTTAACATCACGGAGTGGCTTAACAACACACTCCGTCACCGACTGTCCTACACCTCGGGGACGATTTTAAAAGTCATTTTATTATGATTTAAATTTCATATATAATTAAAAATTAATTTTAAAAGTATTATATTTCAAATCCACTTAAATCATCAATAATTTCTTTAAAAATATGAAAATACAAAAAACTTAAAAATAAAATTAAAGAATTAAACATGTAATTAAAAATAAAATTAAAGAATTAAACATGTAAATGTGAATTCTAATATTAAAACAAATCTTTAACTTAATACACTATAACTATTAAAACCAACAATTTAAATTTAGCCAATATATATATATATATATATATATATAAAAAAACATAAAAGTAAAAATATAATAATAAAAATAAAATAAAATAAAATAAAATATATAACAAAGAAACTTGCATTCATCACACGTTTTTTTTTTTTCTCCCATGATATGAATGTTTTTTGTTTCCTCCCATGATATGAATGCAATTTTTTTTTTTTCTCCCATGATATGAATGTTTTTTGTTTCCTCCCATGATATGAATGCAAAGAAACTTGCATTCATATCATGGGAGCCTTTCGAAGTACTGGAATAATGGTAGGAGATTTAAACGTGGAAGGTACTCCATCATAAATAAATATCGCCCACTCGATGATCGATGATGCAATCACACTCGACAGGAAAACATTGTCGGCATTGGCAACCTAAGGAGAAGAAAACAAGAATAGGAAGAAACAGAATTCGGGGAATTTCTGTACGTCTCGCTTTCACGTTACAATTTGCATTCGATCAATCCACAGTGTTTCTGTATGGCTCCAGCCACTTGTTGATAAAAACCGCCTACAGTTGGAAAAATATCCAGTTTTCTCCTCTTCAATTCCATATTATAATCGATGGCGAGAGAAGAAAGAAGAGAAGCTATTGCAGAGGGTGGTACTGATAGCGACACCACCAAGATATTTCAGCCACACTCTTATTTGTTATGCTTTTTTCTTTTATGTAATGACTTTACATGGAATAATAGGATATAATCAAATAAAACATTGAAATAATGAAGAAATGACAGCGTTCACCATCATTATTCTACAGGGCCCGCACATTACACATTCCATCGATTTGCCAACTTGTTGTGATTTGATAATTATTCTAAAAGGCCCACACATTACACCTTCCACCAATTTACCAACTTGCTGTGATTTGATTGAACGGCTTCCCACCTATTTTTCCATATATATAGAGACTTCCGATCATGGCTTTCTATCTACTTTCAAATCATGGCTTCCTATCGACTTTTCCTTTATAGACGGTGAATCAATTCTTTGAAAGTATTGTATGTAATTTTGTACAAACAAATTATGCCCTCTCCACTAATTTGCCAGCTTGCTCTGATTTGAATAGAATGTATGCTTCCTATCTATTTTTCTTTAATAAACTTTGAATCAATCTACTTTTCCTTTATAAACTTTGAAACATTTCCTTCCTAATATTGTAGTCATTTTGTTAAATTTATGTACAAACTAACACATCGACATAATTGTGACGACATAAATGTGACATTGACATAATTGTGACGACATAAATGTGACTGATGAACTTATTTAATTTACAAACTCTAACTCTACTCTAAGATAATTATAATTATCACATAAACCCTAACTTTAACATAACTCTAATTCTCACTCGGATGGGGTGCGACATGGCAAAAATGGGAGGACAGTTGGAACAAAGTAGTTGGGGGAGTTATTAACCCCGGCCGCCAGCCTTAGCCCATTAATTCCTCCATGGCTTACACCATGAGAGGATTAATGTCAGTGTGCCTGGCTAAGCTCTCGGGCGAGCGAACTAGCCAAGCAAGGCGTACCAAAAGTACGTAGCAGTCAATTCATACTTCAATGGAGTTTGCAGAGGTCACCTCCATCTCCCATGGGGATAAGAGATGAAACCTAGCACATTCCACCTCACCCCCTCCCTGGTGCACTCTCTATGTGGAAATGCTCCTCGGCTCTCAAGCAAACGACGACACCATTGTTCTTCTCTCAGTGGAAATGCTCCTCGACTCTCCAACAAACGACCACACCATTGTTCTTTTCTCTGGCGTAATGCTCCTCCTTGCCTCCCTCCACTTCACCCTATTTCTTCCCCTAGCCTTCTTCTCATCCCTCCTCCACCTCCCCATCCCCCCACCATGCCTCAGGAGCGTGGAAAGCCCACAAGGGGTGCTCGCAACAAGAACACCCTCTCTCGGGCCAACAGACTCACCCCCTCCCAAAGAGCGCTTATCGCCCACTTTTTCGGCTCTCACCACTCCACCCAGAGGATGCACTCGGCTCCTCTACAGTTCTTTGGAGCTAGCCTGGTCAAATTGGAGGCAACTTCCTCCAGGACTCACTTTCCCCCATCTCCACCACTGCTTCATAGTCTGTGCGGAGTCAAAGAGGAGGCACCACTCCTAGGCGTGAGTCACACTCTGGACCCTTATTTTTTGGCCCCTCCTGTGGTCAAACCAGGTGACCCTTACTATGGAGATGGGAGCTGCAAGGTGGAGAAGGAAACTCCTCCAAGCTGGCAGCTGGACAACACTGCAGGTACATGCATGGACTTCAACACAGAAGCAGACAGAGAGATTGGCAAGGAGGAGGAGGATCAACCTCACCATTTTTCCAACCATCTCGCAGAGAAACACCTCCAAATCCTCTTCGAGATAAGGTAAAAGCAAAAGGATCAAGTGCATTCACACGAAGTCATTAGCCAACGATTGAACATCATGTTCGAGGCGCTCTTGAATGCTCCTGCGAGTGTTAGATGCCCGACGTGCAGTCAGCGGTTCACCCCAACATACACCATTCATGGACAACCAGGCCCAACAATGGACTGAAGCCCCAAGGTTCCATTTTTTTTGTCTTTATAGTTGCAGAGTCGGTGGCCTAATTTGCCACGACAATAGGATATGTGTTTTAGCAATTTTTTCCTACCAGGTCTGTATAGTTAAAGTCATGGCGGCTCTGTATATAGCCAGCCTTAGAAGAATTATTGGAAGATTGAAGAACTTAGTCTGCATATTTTTGATTTCGCAGACACGCTGTAACTTTTGGCGTAAGCACCTTAATTCCAGCAAGGCTAGAGCACATAAACACTTGTCAATTTTTGAACAGCTTGTAACCACCTATTATGGTTTCCCTCCTATGACAGAACAGGTGGATAACACCTGTCATTATATAGCTTATAATCGATATTAATACAAGGTTCTGAACTTTTATTTAAAAAAAACAAAAAAAAACAAAACATAACTCTAATTCTAAAACAATTTTATTAATACCTTTTATATTTAATTTCAAAATTCAAAAAATTACTTAAACTAGGAAAGGAATAATTTTATTGAATCCAACCATTTACTTAATTTATTAAGATTCTATTTTTTTATTGACTTCTATTAAGGAATAATGGTGGCCAACCACATACTTTTACTCAAAAATCTCTTTAGCATTAAAGTGTCATGACATGTGACGTTAAATGTTAAATGTCTTTGTTTGTACCAAACTAATGGTTCAATTGAGTTAGATATTATTTTTCCAAAATATTATTGGAAATATGAAATGTTATTACTGCAATTGACTACTGTTAGTTGATCTATTAAGGGACACCCCTATCGTTCATGTTATCACTAGTAATGTAGGATTATGATCGAATTAATTAGGGGCAATTCCCTAAGAAATCATAGGATCAAAATCACCGTTTTAGTTTTATTAGAAAACTCACTAAGAGAATTTAGAAGAATAAACACTCAACTGACCTCTTGAGACCGTTGGCAAGTTATTTGAAGGTCAAAATTCCAAAGAAGAATACTAGAGGCGATTTTCATTACAAGAATCTGCACAATACAACTTTCCAAATATTAATATAATCAATCAAATAAGCATATTCTAATGACAAACTTAAATATAACCATATTAACTCATATTCTTTACCTCTACTTGGTTCTGCGAGGACTGCACATAGTTTTAAACTTTCCAAATATTAATATAATCAATCAAATAAACATATTCTAACGACAAACTTAAATATAACCATATTAACTCATATTCTTTACCTCTACTTGGTTCTGCAAGGATTGCATATAGTTGATGATTTCCTAAGAAAACATATCCAAAGCCATGAATAATATGGATCATGGCCAGGTGGGACGATAAACACAACAAACTGCACCTCATATTCCACTATTTTTTCAACTTTTTGTAATTTGAATACAATGCAGAATTGATTGAATGGTTTCATGTACATATTTTCTTTATAGACTTTGAATCATTTTCATTTTCTAGAGAATAATATTTTAATTTTGTTAAATTTATGTAGAAAGTATGCATTATACATTGGTTTTTTTAAGGATATAGTAACTAACAACAACCACATTAATAATATTAATGTGTTTAGATATTGATTTTTTAAGGATATAGTAACTAACAATAACTACATTAATAATATTAATGTGTTTAGATATCTTTTATATACAAATTATGCATTATACATTGGTTTTTTTAAGGATATAGTAACTAGCAACAACCACATTAATAATATTAATGTCTTTGAATAAGTATTAATATACACCTATCCACTTATCCAAACACATTAATATTATTAATGTGGTTGTTGCTACTTATCCACTGGAGACATAAATATATCTTCAAATAATTACAATTAATATATGAATAATTATATAAAATAAAATTGACACAAAAATTTATTGTTATATTATCATCTTCATATTATTCACTTATATTAATGTTATATTGTAACATTGTACTAAAAATTATATTATATTATAATATTAAAAATTACATTATATTAACTTATATTAATGTTTGTATTACCTTATATAAATATAGTATATGCTTTAACTTATATCCACATAATTTATACATAACATTTTTTTTTTGTAAGTAAGTATTCTATAAAAAAAACCTTTCAGAAACAAAAATTACAACATTTACTATCTATCCGAGACTAGTTGTTGAATTTCCCCGTGGGGAAACCAATTTAGCAAGCTTCCTAGGTCCAAAACCGTTGTTTCAAAAAACCAGTCATATAACATCCCTAAGCACCTGGAGTGAAATCGCCTTGTGAGGAAACTGATTCACCTAGGATTCTAGACCCTCTAAACCTTCTAGACAAACATAACTGATTGTAACTAAAAAGACAAGTGGAAAAATATAATCATAACAACCAACAGGCCATGTAGACCGACACATGTGCAACTCAGGTTGTAGGCTTGTAACATGGCACCGAGTCCAAGGTGGGTGGTTGGAGTGTTGGAGCCAAGTCTGGTGTTACTTTTTCCACCAGAGACCTGTCCCGGGTTGGGACCAATATCGGCTCTGCATTCCTTGGTGCAGTGGGTGCCGCTTATGAGGAGTGGCACAAACTGTGCAAAGATGATATCATCTACAAGATTTGTGTCCCCTTTCCATCCAAGACTTCCAGTCGAAAGCACATGTCGTCCACCTGTTTGTGAACCTTGAACACCAGGCCTTGCAAAATTTCAAGGTCGTCTTGTACCTTTGTGCAGGTCGTGCATTCTACGCAAGAGTGGGGTTGCTCCTGATGCTTCTCATGGACGTCAAAGAAACCTTCGCGAGGATATTGGACTGCTGGTGAATGCACTGGCAAAGGTGCAAGAGAAGAGTTCGCAGGTGAATTGGGAGGGATGACCAGGCCGGGTTGCGAAGATGAGGCCAAGTTTGGTATCGTCCCTGGGTTGAATCCCAATGAGTTTCCCAAGAGGTCGAACCATTCAATTCTATATGCATAGGGTGAGGAGAGAGGTGGGAGACCACTGATACTATGTGTGGACTTCTCCGAAGAGGCTGGCGAGGAGGGTGACGAGTTGTGTGAGGGTGCAGGGGCAGGCAGAGGTCGAATTTCCAGGCGCGGTCGATTTGGTTTCCAAGCTAAACCGTGTTTGGAATTCCCACGGAGTCTCGACATGGCTAAAGCATAGCGAAGGCAAGTAGGCACAGGGAGATGGCAAAGAATTCCAAAGAGCACCAGAGGGTGCAAACTGCAGGATGGCTCGAAAAGAACATAAAAGATATGAAGACGATGTTGGTGAGCTTCATGGTATGAATACCACTAAGAGGGGAGGATGTACACGCGCAGAGGTGACTAGAGTAATGGCGGATCCATCGAATGGACGAGAGGCCAGAGGAGAGCGCACTAGGATTAATGACACTCTGGTAGCAATGAAGCAACTTTAAATTCATGGCGTGGGAGGTAGGGAGGGGAACGCGCCTGTCACGTGGTTATTTTCTTATTGGCAGTCGTCGTTCCCATCCTTGCGGCACCTATCCTACACTGACACCCCATCCGGGGATAATTTATACATAACTTTTTTATTAATAATAAATTTATATTAATATTGTATTATATTTATTTATATAATATGTAGTTCATCTTATATAAGTTTATAGATAATTTTATTATTAATTAATAAACATATATTAATATAAATATAAATATGGTAGTATAATGCTTTAACATTTATATTCTTCTTCACCATCATATTCACTTATATTAACTTTTTATTATAATGTTATTGAAACATTACATATTGAAAATTCTATTATATTAAAATTTTTATTATATTAACTTATATTAATGTTTGTATTAACCTATATAAATATAATATATGTTTTAATTTATATGAATAGAATTTATAAAGAATGTAAAATTGCTAGGAACATTATTATGGATGTTTCTAATGAGTTCTTAAAACTCGATAAATTAAATACGTACAAATCCTTGATTAGAAGGGAAAAAATGAACTATATTAATAAAAGGCAAGAACATCTTTCACAATTATCTAAGCTGGATCCTGAGAAGTTCTAGAGGCAAATTCTAAACCTAAATACTAAAGAAAATAATATGATTCCCTTAAGGGACTGGAATTCCTACCTTAATATTCTTTAGAGTTCCCTAATTCCATGGACATCATTCTTATTGTCCCTACAAAGGATGAAGTTTTTTCTTTGGATGACATAGAGTTTGGTGTTAAGTAGCTTGAAAATGGGAAATCTAAGGACATTTAAGGCTACCAAGATGAAATTTTTAAAATTGGAGAGCCTATCTATGTCCCTCACATACACAAACTCTTCAATTTAGCAGTCAAGCATGGCTTCCCTAAACCCTGGACGCAAAGCCTCATTTTTCCTATTTTTTAAAATGGGGATAGAAACATTCCCTCTTATTATAGGACCATTATGATTAGCCTGATTTTAGCCAATCTTTATGGAATTATTTTGGAAAAGAAGATTAACCTTTGGCCAGAAAGTCACAATAAAAGAGCTAAAGGCCACATTGGGTTTAGGGGATATCATTACATTGTGGACCATCTTTTTACCTTTAGGATCATTTCATAGGATTTCTGAAATACTAAAACCAATCTTTTTTGTTGTCTTGTTGATTGTAGAAAATCTTTTGACACGGTTCGTAGGAAATACCTTTGGAATAGGTTGGAAGAGACAAAAGTGTCTTTCGAGTTGAGGGATGTTGCAATAAGGTTGTATGAGAACGTTATTTCCAAGTTCAAAAACACTAAGGGATGGTTGAAAGAGATTAACTACAATATTGGATTCAAGCAAGGTTGTCCCTTATCCTCTACCCATTTTGGCATATACATTGACAAGTTAGAAGATTGCTTGGAAGAAGCAGGTTGTGTCATCCATACTCTCACTAGTATAATCAACAATCTTCTCCTTTATGCCAATGATATCGTTCTTATGATGAAGAGTCACCATGATTTTGAAAACCAACTAAGAATCCTCAAGAAGTTTTTCTCCAATATGGGTGTGACTGTTAATACTGACAAGACTAAGGTCATGATCGTTAAATATAATAATATCACTTATGGTATCTTCATATATAACAACAACAACTTGGAGGAAGTGACTTCATACAAATATATTGGAATCAATATTCACCAAAATCTCAACGGGAATTATAACATGCAGAAAAGGATTATTGGGGGATGGAAAGCTTATTATGGGTTTGAAAAACAATTGTAAATCAGTCAATCTTTGGATTTGGGATAAGTCGAAACTCATCTTTGAGACTCTTGTTACACTTTTCATTATTTATAGATGTGAAGTCTGGGGATGTAGTATCTCTCGTGAATCCTGGAGAAAGATAGAGCAAATACAAAAGAATTTTATAACCTATAATATCAGAATTAAAGGAAATACGCCCTATCCCATCCTCCTCTTCGAGGAAAACCTCTCTCCCATTGAGAGCATGGCTATGACTATATACCTAATGTATAAGAACAAGTTAAACGACATGGAAGATAAGAGGCTTCCTAAAATTGCTTCAAAATCCAGTCACAACCACCATCGACTCAAACGATGATGGAATAAAGATTCCTAGTCTTGGCTAAACTGTTAGGGAATCATGGAAGACACCATTTTGCAAAATAAGGATACTATTAAAAATATCATCAAATCAAAATTTAAGAAGAAAATATGGTGTGATAAAGAGTTAGAGGAAATAAGAAAATTAAGGTATTATAAGGATGTAATCAAACCTAATCTAGAAGATCAAAATTATCTCTCTTTTTTTTATAAGTGTAAAGAAAAAAATAAGCATCGCTAAGATAAGAACAAATTCTCACGAGCTCCATAGTGAAATTGGGCATTTGTGAATTCCTAGAACGTCATGGGATGAAAGAGTGTGTCACCTTTGTGACACTAAGAAGGTTGAAGATGAAAATAACTTTCTCTTAGATTATCCATCCTATACCCAGATTAAATATCAATTTCAAAATATTTCTCACGCTACCAACCTTCCTAACCTTTTAACTCAACAAAACTATGGTGATCTTGGAAAACTTCTCTTAATGATTTTCGAGCGTAGAAACAAAATTGTAAAGAATTTCAAGTAATCCCTTACCCTCTTAAGCTCTGATAGACCGTCATCATCATCATCATCATCATCATCATCATCATCATCATCATCACCATCGTCATCATCATCATCCTCGTCGTCGTCGTCGTCGTCGTCGTCGTCGTCGTCGTCATCGTCATCATCATCATCATCATCATCGTCATCATCATCATCATCATCATCAATAAAGATATATTAATATTATATTATATTAATTTATATGAATGCTTATATTAACTTACATAAAGATAATATATGTTTTAATTTATATGAACATAATTTATAGAGCACTTTATTATTAATCAATAAACATATATTAATATTAATATTAATATTTTAATATAATATTCTAACTTTTATATAATTATTATATTTATTATTATATTGTTAGAACATTTATAAATTTTTATATGAAAAATCAATTATAATATCAAATTTTAAAATGAGTAATATATTATAACTTTAATATATTATATTAATCATAATAATTATATTAATAATAAAATATTATCTTGTCATATTAATGGCTATGTTACATTGTGACATTCATCAAATGTCATTTCACATTGTGATGTTCAATTAACGTGTTGTTGCATTGTGACATTCATAAAATCTGATTTCACATTATGAAATTTATTAAAGGTTATGTTGTATTGCAATGTTTATAAAGGGTTTTGTTGGGTTGTGACATTGTTTAATGGTTATGTCATATTTAACATTGATTTTGGATTACTTTATAATATAGACATGTTTTATTGTGATTTTACTGAATAGTTATGTGACATTCATGCATTCATCTTGGTTGCCTCGTGTCTGCTTCCTACATTCATGAATAGTTATGTCACATTGTGGTGTTGATAAAATGTGATGTCACATTATGACATTCATAAAAAAAATTGTGGCATTGCAACATTCATCAAGGGTTATGCTAGATTGTGACATTCCTTTATAATTATTCCATAATTATGTTTAGTTTGTATATTCATGAATTTTTCTATATTAAGGCTTTTGTCACATTCGAATGCTAATGAAATGTGATGTCACACTATGACATTCTTCGAAAGTTATGTTGTATTGTGGTATTGCTTTATGTTTTTTTTCATATTGTAACATTCATCATGTTGTGTTAATAGCTATGTCACATTGCGACATTCATTAAATGTCATGTCACATTGCAATGTTCATATAGAATTTTGTTGCAATGTGATGTAACATTTTCAAGGCTAACTTATGTCAAATTTATACATTCTTGAATGGTTATGTTCCATTGCAACATACATCTTCATTGCATTATGTCGAATTGCATCGTCCCACCTTCATTGTGCAATGATCTATTGGAATATGGGTGTTAAATTAAAGGTCATCCATAGTCAACCATTCATCAACATCACATTGAGATAGATATGGTTGACCATGTTGATTATGGCTAGTAATGGTTGACTATGGTTGACCATGTTGATTGTGTTTAACAATGGCTTACTATTGTAATGTCACATTGTGATGTTTACCTTCATTGAATAATGTTGAATTTCTACATTCCTCAATGGTTATGTCACATTTTGATGTACATATTCATTATCTTATGTTCAATTGCATCATTCCTAAATATTTATGTCACATTGCTACATAACCCTAAATGAACATCACAATGTGACGTAACCATTTAGGAACGATGTAATTCAACATAATAGAATGAAGATGTGTGTCGCATTATGATGGTTTACTATGATAATGTCACATTTAGGGTTATGCCACCTTCTAACATTCCTTTAGGGTTATGTTTGAGTGTCATGCTTCTGAGTTATGTTACTCATATTGGAATATGGGTGTCAAATTAAAGGTTATTGATATCCTACCATTCATAAGCATCACAAAAAGTTGACTATGGACATAACCATAATTGAACATCACAATGTGACGTAACCATTTATGAACAATGCAATTTGACATAATATAATGAATATGTACATCACAACGTGACGATTTACTATGATAATGTGACATTGTGATATTTATCTTTGTTATATAATGTTGAATTGCTACATTCCTCAACGATTGTGCCACATTTCAATGTACATATTCATTGTCTTATGTCAAATTAAATCATTCCTAAATGGTTACATCACATTGTGATTTTCATATGCTAACTATGGTTGAACGTGATTGATTTTATGAGCATCTTCACTACTATTCAACATGATTGACTATCGATAACATTTAATATAGAACCAATATTCCAATAGGAGGGATGCAATTCATAAACATCATAGGGAAACATAACCCTAAGGAAATGTCGCAAGGTGACATAACCCTAAATGAACATCACAATGTGATGTAACCATTTAGGAAAAATGCAATTAAACATAAAACGTTGAATATGTAAGTCATAAAACATCAAAGATGTAAGTCACAATGTAACAGAACCGTTGAGGAATGTAACTATTTGACAAAATTTAGCCTTGAAAATTTTATGTTACATTGGGACATTCATATAGGATTATCTCACTAAGGAAATGTCAGAAGGTGACATAACACTAAATGCGCACCACAATGTGATGTAACCATTGAGGAACGATGGAATTCAACATAATACATTGAAGATGTGCATTCCAATGAGACACGCCCATTGAGGAATGTAGTTATTTGACATATGTTACCCTTGAAAATGTTACGTCACATTACAACATTAATTTAGGGTTTATGACACCTTATGAGATTAATTTAGGGTTATTTTTTAGTGTGATATTTATCAATTGTGTCTCTCATATTGGAATATGGGTGCAAGGTTGTCCATAATCAACAATTCATAAGTTGTTGACTATGGTTAATGTTCATTTAGGTTTATGTTTGAGTGTCATGTTTCTGAACTGTGTTCCTGGGAATATGGGTGCCAAATTAAAGGTTACCAATAGTATACCATTCATAAGCATCAAACTAATTTGATTATGAACATAACCGTAAATGAACATCACAATGTGATGTAACCATTTAGGATCGATGCAATTCGACATAATACAATGAAGATGTACGTCACAATGCAATTATTTACTATGATAATGTCACATTCTGATATTTTCTTTAGTTGAATAATGTTGAATTCCTACATTCCTCAAGGTTGTGTCACATTTCAATGTACATATTCCAATAGGAGGGATGCAATCCATAAACATCGCACTGAAACATAACCCTAAGGAAATACTGCAAGGTGACATAACACTAAATGAACATCACAATGTGACGTAACCATTTAGTAATGATGCAATTCAACATAACAGCCCTTGAGAAACGTAACTATTTGACATAGTCACATAAGTTATCCTTGAAAATTTTACGTCACATTGTGGAATTCGTTTAGGGTTATCTCACTAAGGAAATGTCGAAAGGTGACATAACCCTGAATGAACATCACAATGTGACATAACTAAAATTTGAATTAAACAAAATAAAGATGCTTTAACTTTATTATAAACACCTTTTTCATTAAACAAAATAAATGTTCTTTACTTTATTATAAATATCTTTTGCATGGTTCTCAATGTTCTCAATGTTCTTCGGTGATAAGAGAATACATTACGAATTTGATTATGTCTACATTATGTCATATGTTGGTGGGATTTGTTGTACTTAGGTTATTCAAGATCGTCAGTTACATGGTATATTGTTGTATATGTGTTTAAAGAAGGTCACTTGTATGGTTGACTGCTGAAAATATCCAGTAATCAGATCATTGTCCTATATAACTGTCAAAATTTTCTCTTTGGGGGAATTCCACAGATGGTAGTGTATCGATAGGATAATTCAGTATTAAGATTTTCCTTCAGCAGGTTGAGAAGCATAAATTCTACAAATTCGTCAATGATGGTCAAAAGTGTTGTTGTCTTAAATGAGTTGAAAGGGAAGCTCGAAGTTGTGGAGAAGAAAGAGAATATACCGAAAGATTTTAGAATGGATAGGAGTGTTGATGAATACCATATCAAGACAAATATCTATGTTGAAATTTGAGTATTGTAATTATGATATAACATTTGTAATGTAAGCATTAAGGGAGGGTATTGGAAGTAATGATTCCATGAGCCTTATAATAATGCTTACTTTAGAGATTAGTTTCATATTTGTTGCAGGTTGGTGAGAGATTATCTCAACCACTATCTCCATGTTAGGAATTAGTTAGATCTGAGAGTAACTATATAAATGTAATGTAGCTAAGTTGTAATGGGTAATAAAATACTACTTTATGTGTGTATTTTGTATGCTATGGTTGTTGTCCCAAATTTCATTTGTTCGATGCCAAATCCCCATGCAACGTCTGTGATTTTGGGAGGCTTGGAGAAAGATGTTTGATGGGATCTTATTTCTATGGAAAGAATCGGAAGAACTGTAACATAAAATGACCTCTGCAGGGAGACATGTATCTTCTTTATAGAGGAAGAGTTGTAAGCGAAAATTGTCCAGTGCCACGTACTGTAACAAAAAACGTGTGTCTTCTTTAGAGAGGAATATTTGTAACAAAAAATTTCTCATTGACACGTATTGTAATAGAAAATTTCCCATTTTCTCATTAATTCTTCTCACACCACCATGTTCCATGTAAATGTTTATGTGCCACCATGTGCCATGTAAATGTTTATGTGGTTTTTGAATTTTATTTATTTTTTTAATCCTATAAAATTTATCGTTTTCCATTCATTCTTCTCGCCCCACCATGTTCCACGTAAATGTTTATGTGTTTTTCGAATTAATTTACTTTTTTAACCCTTCAATTTCAACAACGACCACAAAATTCATCTACACCGTCCACTCCAATTTTGGAGTAAATGTAGCTAATCTTGAGTTTCTCCTCCACCTCAAAAGATGACTTAATAATTAATGCCTATCGACGTAAAAATATGTAATATTAAAATATTTTATAAATTTGAAAATAAAATATAGTTAAAAAACAATAACTAACAATATGAAGTTTTATTAATATTAGCTATCATACTAATTTAAATTAGATAAAAAAAAAATTGTTTTTCTAAATATTTATAAAATATATAGATAATCCACAATTTATATAAAAATAAGATATATTTTCATTCAAATTACTATATAATCTCTCAATTTTTTGAAGAAGCTACATAATTCCATTGAATTACTTGTCTATAGTGGTGTATTTCATATGGGTAAATATGACCTACCTCTACACCATTAAAACTAAATTTCAAAATTGGTTTGATACCCAAGCATCAAATGATTCAAACTTAACAATTGTTGTGACGATATTATCTAGAAATGGTGTATAATGGTGTGTCTACATTACTTGTTGTAGTTTTGGAAGAAATAAGATGGAAGAAATAAGCCTATCACTCATTGTAGTTTTGGGAGAAGTAAGCCCATCACTCACAATAAAATTCTCAAAAGAAGAAATAATAGTTATCAACCTTCTGAACAAATATCTAGCCCCACAAAAAAACATTATTGCTAATTGTAGTTGATATTATGAAAAGGTCTTTGTAGTAATCCATCATGAAGAAACACTCTCCTAGAAAAATGAAATCAAATATTGACAAATAATTTATAAACAAATTTCATCATTGAATTATTTATGATTAAAATTTATGTATAATTATCTTCAAAATATGTTGGATTGGTTTTGTTTTATAAGAATTAACGTGTTATAAAAAATCATCAAAATATGGTTTTGAACTTCCTACCTATAATTATTTTGAGGACATGGAAATAAACCTTATACAAATTCTTGCCAAACTTATTCTCCATGGCTTTGTTCAATGTACATTTCTTGAACACAATCTTCAATTCTTGAATGACCATAATGGTTGTCTGGGTGCCTCCATTGTAAGAGTTCCCCACCTAACCTCTTAGATAAATTGGGGTTTGGCTCATTGGGATTTTAGAGGTACTAAAGGGATTAAGAAACATGTACTTTGTCCTAGCCCCAATGAGATGGATTCTTCCTTGCATGCTTAGAAAAACTCAAGCTAGCTTCCTCCATGTAATAAAACCTTAATCATCATACCTTCTGGGTTTATTAAATTTCTCTCCTTATTTAACCTTAGCTTATGACACATTAGCATTCTCCTTCTGGAATAGCTACAAATTCAACATATCTTTAGTGCACAACGGCTTGAGTGAACCATTATCCTCTTTATGGTGGCCTCAAACTACCTATGGATAAGTTCTCTTGCTACTACCCTTGGAACCAATTTTCCTCTATGGATGGCTTTGATTTTTAACAATAGTTAGACAATAGTGTCACTAAACCTAGTAAGGGTGCAACTACTTCTAGTGATAGGAAACGTGTTCACCACTATCAAAACAGTGGGTAAGGAAGCTAAGTGGCTAAGAAGAGGCATAGTGGAATGGTGGCATGGTAGACATGTGAAGAGTCAATGATGGCATATGGAAAACATTATAATCCAAACAAAACTAACATGTCTAGGAATTGAAACAAAAATACAACAAGTATATACATCATAGAGGGAAATGGTTAATGTCTCTTGATATGGGAAAAAACATGAACTCTAGTGAAAAACCAATGGTCCTAGTTGTAAGTAAATTGAAGTTAAGAAAATTCTCATAAAAAAGGTGAACCCAATAATACAGGTAACCCACACATGCAATGCACAATATAGATACAATGGCTAAACCACAACTTTTTCACAAGGGATAAGCAAATCACTCTGAACACAAATGTTATGAATGTTTTGTTAATAGATCATATTATGGAAGCATTATAGTACAATTTAGCACACGATACTATAATAAATATGCCCATTTTAATGTAATTGCAATTATTTCTTTACCTATTAAACCTATAAATATCCGTGCTAAACTTCACCATATCACAAGACCAATAATAAATATATGAGTACATCCTCTCATACATCCTCCCACACTTTAGTTTCAACTTTCATATAACTTACATTTTAATAAAAAAATATATAACAAATAATCTAATCAACTCACTTCTTAATAATAATATGTCTAATAATAAATCTAAATTGTCTATCATGAAGAAAAACACCATCACAATAATGGAGCAAATAATTCAACAACAATGCATACTCGACTCAAACTTTCTCATTACCAAATCATGAATTTATACAATGAGAGATGTTACGGGAAATCATCTTCTCCTGCAATCTCTCCATGAATCTCTCTAATATATTTCTTAACCTTAATTATACTTTCGAGACATAACAAATAACAATAATACTAAAAACAATTACATCTAGAATATGATAAATGAATCATTATTCCAACATTTATCCCCCATAATGATCATTTGGAAATATTCCAAGATCATCTCTGAATTTGCAGAACTTTTCCTTTGATAGTGCTTTAGTGAAAATATCATTTGTCTATTCTTTTGTTCTGCAATAACTGATCTCGACCACACATTGTTGAAATAAATCTCGAACAAAATGATAATGGATATCAATATGCTTAGTCTTCTTATGAAACACTAGATTTTTGGTCATCTGAGTAGCACTTTGATTATCACATATCAACTAAATAGGTTGTTCCTACTGCTCATGAAGATCCTCCAAAATTATTCTCAACCAAACTGCTTCACATGTTGTTATCGCTATTGCTTTATACTCTGTTTTTACTATGGAGAGATCAACTGTAAGTTGTTTTTTAGTGCTCCAATCAACTGTTGTTGAACCCATGTTGAAAGAATATCCTAAAGTTGATTTCTTATCATCCATGCAACCTGCCCAATCTGAATCTGTATAGCCAATAAGCCTGAAATATTATGTAGATCTGTATATCAAACCATAACCAATTGTACCATGCAGATATCTCAAAATCCTCTTAGCTTATTTCCAATGTATTTCCTTGGGGTTTGACATGAATCTAGATACCATGTTGATTGCAAAAGATATATTTGATCCAGTTGTAGTTAAGTAGATCAAACTTCCAACCAATTGACAATACAAAGTAACATCGACTGATTTGGAGTCATCATGTCCGTATAAATTCAACCCAACTTCCAAAGGAGTTGTTGCTAGCTTGCAACTCATCATTTTTAACTTATTCAAAATATCCTAAGTATACTTGCCTCGTGACATCAAAATACCATTATTAAAAACACCCGTTACAAAACAAAATTGTACCCAAAAATAATAAGAGATTTAAAATATTCTCTTTTACACTTTATATCAAATGAATACTTTTACTTGTGAGATAATATGAACCCAGGATTAAGGAATCATAGCAGAGGAAGTGATAAGCCAAATTGCTAGAAATATTGCCACCTTAATCCAACTGTTGGACAAGAGGAAGACATGAATACAACAAAAACTAAAAATATGAAATGAGGAATACAATTGTGGCGGCTTCTCCTCTCATATTGATGCATTTGAACCCATATGCTCCATTCTCCTCTTCGAATACTCATATCTAGTCGCACTAGAAATCGCACACCCTGGCAAGTAATCACGTTCAAAAGTTTATTTAGAGCAAAAACTCGCCCAAACAACAAATTCTCCCACAAAACTCCATCAATATCCACTTGTAGGTTTTTAAATGCTCCAAATGCTCCATGCTCATGCCAAGATAAATAATCCGCAAAATTAAAAATAAAGAATTGACTTCATACCAGTTGCTCCAATCTTCAAAGACGTATGTCGTAGCTCCAGGATGTAACAAATCACACCATTCTTTTCTCTAGCCCAAGCTTCTTATCAATCGCTCCAATCCGTACGCTCGCATGGAGAAACTACAATTACACCAGTCCATATGCCACCAATCCACGAACTTTACCCATGTTCTTCCACGCAACAACTCTACACTCGTATCTAGGCTCTGATACCAAATAAAGAAAAACACTGGCATAATAATGGAGCAAATAATTCAACAACAATGCATACTCGGCTCATACTTTCTCATTACCAAAACATGAATTTATACAATGAGAGAAGATGTTACGATAAATCATCTTTTCAACAATCTCTTTAGTAATCTCTCCATGTATCTCTCAAATATATTTCCTAACCTTAATTATACTTTCGAGACATAACAAATAACAATAATACTAAAAACAATTAAATATAGAATATAATAAATGAATCATTCTTCCAACATATCAAATACAAAATACAAAAGAACCAAAATATAAACAATTTGAAATGAAAAGTAATAAAACAACCCCAAAAATGGTATGTTAATAATCATGATTTCTATTTGTTGAAGGGTAGTTCCATATTGAAGAAGCCCGCATAGCCAATGTCTTATGGGCAATGCACTTCTTCACGCTTGGTGAAATCATATTGGAATAAAGTGCGATCCTGCAACGGAGTCGAAGTTACGTTCACCCTAATAGTGAAGAATAGTGAGTTGATATTCACTGAACACTTGAGTTTTTAGCCCGTTTAGTTTTCCACGTGATGTATAGATTATGTCATATAACATTGGATTTTAAATTTAACGAAAGTGGATTTTAAATGTATTGTTGATTTATTTCATATTATATAGGGATTTTATCAGGATATAGATGATTTCTTATTGTGTTATTATATATTTCCTAGTAATTAGGATTTTAAATGTATTTATGGAACAAACCTTTGGAAATTCCATCAGATATAATGGAATGAAGTATGTCTCCAACATCATAACTTTTCAAAAATATAAAGTATGGTATTTTCCCTCATATGCAAGCCAATTTGATAAAGAACGTGTAAGATCTACATATGAGCCACATCGAAACCTTAATATGTTCCTAGGATGATGGATTTGGGGAACGACTGTGACACTCGGTGTCTTTGTGAGAGGGCTCATAGTGCATTGATGAACTTGGGTGGGTTATGAATGTATTTCACATGCCTCGCTTCCTTTTAAAAATAAAAAATAAAAAATACACAATAAAAAAATAAAAAAATACACAATTTTTAAAATAAAAAATACACAAATTTTAAAATAAAAAAATAAAAAATACACAATTTTTAAAATAATGATTGGTGAATCTCTATTCCATTCCTGACAATCTTTGGGAGTTTCAACATCTCACTGGAGTCAATGCTTTGAAGTGTTCATAATGGTTTTCTCGACGTGGCATTGATCAAATCACTTTGTCAATGTAGACGCCTCTATATGCATGTGCAGTCCTCCACTTGGATGCTTCTACTTGCCCCGACAACACCCTATACCTCTTGCTATTAGTATAACACTTGGATGTGGTCGCTCTTGCATTAAGCTTTCATTAAATAGCATTGTATTTAGCATTGAAACATTCGTTCAATCTCATACCTAGTCAAAAGGTAGGCCTTCTCATACCACATAGGAAATGTCATAGTAAGCAGAGACATGGACTTCATGTCGTAGGTTAGAGGCGTTGAAGCCATGTATAAATAGCATGAGGTGATAACTAGGAAAAATATTTCTCAACTAGGTAAGCAAAGATGCATTTTCCTCCATGTCAACAAATATTTAGGGCATGGTAAATTACTTCTTTGTAAAGTTCCGTGCTATAGTTGGTCTACAACCTTACTATCCACTCTAACCAACTACGTATTCCATTGATCCTTGTTTTTCGGGCTTTAAAAGATATAAGAAAAACTATTAAACTTAAAGAATTCAAAGATCTACCTTTCAAGATTGGAAAAATGGATAAGATTGCAGGAAAAATGTTTAACGGATGAACACATACATTTTTTTACCACAAATTGCAGACAAACAGGAACACCAATGGCAACTTACTCGCAACTTCTTGCAATGATATCTTCTTGCACACATCTCAAGATTAATCAATCCTCTAATATTAGCTTTTATTAACAAACTGTAAAATTCATTATGTAAGCATATTCTATGCCCATCTTCCAAGATGTACAGATCAAAATCAAATGTGATTTGTTTTCCTTCTTCCGTTTTTTTAAATAGAACATAAAATTTAAATTCATTTCAAAGAGGGTTGCATCGAAGCTAGCAACAATTACATCAAACTAAATCTAGAGATAAATCTAAAACAATACTAATTTGTATACTAACGGTGTTGTAGTTTAAATCCTTCTCCAAACATGAGTTCTAGCTGATTCCACTAGTAACTTGCTTTACAAACTAACACAAAAAAGTTACAACTTGAAATGGCATTCAAACATTTAGGGTTGGAAACTACCTTGAGCTTCCTTCCCCTTTCATGAGTGAAGGGGGCTTGGTTCTTTGATTTCCACGGGGTCTATATTCTGGCAAATTGTTTCATCCTCCATTAAACCTACTTGCAATGAATTTCTATAGACGAAGTTGTTGGAGGTGAGAGACAAATTCAAAACATGGAGAGACAACCCGAGAGTGAAGCATGTTACATTCAACTTCCAAAGAATATATATGTTTCTTCTGAAGGAGAATGAGATTCATAATGTTTGCATTATTTGTAGCACTGGTCTATTCTAACTCTATGATTTTAGACGAGATTAGCACGAGAGCTCTATTGTTGGCCTGGGTGATTTCTTCATGCATGCAAAGGATTTTGCGGACCTCTTTCAACTTTTGATTGTCCATGACTGTATTTGAAATACCTTTCACAATAAAACTAAAATGAAAAGTTCTGGACCAAACAAAACCTAAACAACAATTCATATTTACAAGCCTTTGACAATATAAAAGAAGCAACAAATCACTATTCTCACTATTCCTTTCTAAATCTTGAAAAATATGAGAAATAATAGGAACTAAAGGTATGAACTAAGGAACTAGGGATTGCTTGGTCAAAATGAGAAAAATTACCCACACTGAGGATCTGGTGTGATCTGAATCCACCTCCCATGGATTCCTCTACACAATCCCTTAAAGAAAAATGTTATTCATGCACCAAATTTCCATAGAGACCACTAAAACATTGTTGGCACACTTACTTATATTGAGAGGGGGGGTTAATCAATATAGGAATTCTTTTACTTTTCTTATAATCTTTATTAATTTATTACTTCACCAGTCATAAGAAGTTAATGAGAAATGTAGATACAAACATATAATCGACAATACACAAATATTTAACGTGAAAACCCAAATGGGATAAAACCAAAAAAAGTTTATTTATGAATATTGTAGGCACCAACCTATTGTTACAATGCTTGCAGGCACCAACCTATAGGAGACACCAATCTCCTCTCTTGAGCACCAACATAGAAATAATATTTCCAGGCACCAACCTGCAAGAGACACCAATACCCTTGAATAAGAACCAACTCAGTTTTTTCTGTAGGAACCAACCTACAACTGCTATATTCGTAGGCACCCACCTGCTGGAGACATCAATACCCTTAGTTGAGAAAGAACTCAAAAACAATATTTGCAGGAACCAACCTCTAGGAGACACCAGTCCCATTAGTTGAGAACCAACTCAACACTATATGTAGATACAAATTTTACTTGAAACGACAATATCCTCAAGATATTAACAATATCATATTATCTCTTTCCATCAAGCCTTCACCTACACAAGTTTGTTTCTCTATCTCTGTTATCACAATTCTCAATTTGCATAGTTTCATAAGTTCCTTTGTCCTTGCACCTCCCAACCACCCTTATATGATCTCATTATCTTTATTTCATTTTCTCTCTCTTGAGAACCTTAATTCTTCTATTCTTCATCTGAAACTTAATTCCACGACTCTTACTTCTTTCACACTTGGTTCTACAATTTCAGATCTCCACTCTCTCTTTTTCATTCACATATTTTCATTGTTCCATCCTTTCTTGATTCTCACACAAGTTTGTTGAACTGGATTTTTGCATATTTATTTATATAAAAAACATAGACATGGGGTCAGTTGTAGATTCCTTTGAATCTCCTTGAATTGTTTTGGAAAAAGATCCTTCGAACTCGATCTTCAATTTCCTTTCACGACACACCATCTTCTTCTCTGGACAGGGCATGAACCATGACGCTCAATATTCGTTGGATCATACTAATATTCGATCTCAACTGTTGATCTATTTAATTTCCCACCAAAACACGCAATAAACCCTCAGCGATCAACAATCGTCGGATCATATTCTCAATTAAATATCCCTCGTTGATCTCGTTTCCCGATCATTATCACACAGTGGATAGCTTCAATGTTCATCAACCATTTGATCATCCTTGATTAGGTCACAATCGTCAATATGATTTCCTATCCATCTCAACACGTAACACATCCTTGACGCATGTCTTTCATCCGATTTGGACCTTCATTCAATCATAATCATCCATCTAATTTACTTTCCACAAGAACACACTATGAAACCACAATGCACAATAGTCGTTTGATTGTCTTCTCAATTAAATCTCAGTCATTGATCTATTCTTCTTTAGCATACCAGGACCACCGGGTCTTCAATTTACACCTATTCTTTGCTTATATCATGGATTGATCTCGATCATCAATTTGTCTTGATGGATTCACTGTGGGTCTAAGGCATATCTCATGTTTAGTTTAAACTTCTGTGACCTCCAAATTACACCCTCAAGTTTGACCATGCCTATTTTGCACCTATACTTAGATTCATTTCCAATCATTTCTTCGCGGATCTAAGGCATATATTTTCATACCCTTACGGCCTCCAGAATGCACCTTCATGTTCCACAACACTCACTTTGCACCCATACTTAGAAACTTTTCTAGGTATTTTCCCATGGGTCTACAAGACATGATGAGCCATTTGATCTCTCAGTCTCTTGGTTGTTCGATCTGTGACAAGTGGTGAACTCTTGGGATGTCTGATCGATTCCTCATACTCATAAATTTTTTTTACATTTCACCATGAGTCTAAGCCTTTGCTCGATTCACTTATCTATCTCAGAAAACACGTTTGTTTGACCAAATTTTCTTGGTACTTAGTCATTTATTCTTCTAAATATCTTGGTACTTTATCATTCTTAATACTTAGACAATTCTTGAAATTTCATAGTGAGTTGTGGTTCTACAACATCTCCCTGATTCTATATCTATGACCTCGTCCGTCCGACTGATTCTTAACACTTAGTCAATTTTTTGAAACTCCTACCGCAAGTATCCTATACCTAGAAAAATTTACATAGTTCACCATGTTCCATGAGACATTTCCATACTTGTTCATTTTCAAGACATCCTTGTTCGACCAATTCTTGGTACTTAGTTTTTTTTCAAGATCTTCACTGTGGGTTTGCAGGTCCACAGGTTCACGCCCATTTCTTCACATACTATCGATTCTCCATCGTGCTCACTATCTCTACGATGTATGTTCCCTTTAGTCATTTTTTTAGATCTCTTGTGTTGATATTGTAGATAAGGTCTCTTCCATGTGTATGTCTTCTTCATGTATATTGGATGATGTGGCATCGACACGTTTCCTAACACGTGGCACTACATGTGGAATCCATGATGTGGACTTCCTATGATGTGGCATTTGTCTGAATAGACACTTAGCGCTGATGTGGCACTGACATGGACTCTCTTTATTGTGGCACTCGCCTAACTGGACACATGGCACGGATGAGGTTTCTATCATGGTACTAACGTGGTTGAGCTAGCCCACTAGGTATCAGACCCCAGTTCTTTGATCTTGGTCGTTGATCATAGATAATCAATGGTTAGGATTTAATCATCTTTGGGTGCATTGTTCTCCACACCAAAAGGTAACTCTGCGCATAGGGTTATGTGGCTTTCCCATTTTCATTCAAATAATGTAATACTAAATTTTCATTATAAACCCTTTAGACTCAGTTTCCCAACAAATGTGGGATATATCATTATGCATAAATCTTTTGTTTCACCCTCATATTATTACCGGTTCTACTGCCTCCTTGATCTCATCTTCTCATACCTCTTGTACAGATAGGACATCGAAAAAGGATAATTATTTCCGCAGATCACGAGTAGGAAAAAAATGTTGGATTTTACTCTTCTCTATCATATCTCATTCCTTGGTTTCTTTCATTCGCATAGAGATCTCATTCCTTCATTTCTTGTTGCTCTTCAATCGCATCCAATTTCCATTCTTCTTTAAGCACAAAGGCTTATCATCACACAATGTCATGTAGGGACACACTAAAATTTAATTTTTTTTCCATGGATTTGTGTTACTGAATCTGGTTCGATCCTTGAACATGTCATTTGTAGGTTCATTTCATTCCTCTTTTCTTCATTCACATACAATCGCGTAGGATGCTTCTTTATCTCTTCTTTGGTTGTAGAAGTTAATGATTGGGATGCTTCCCTTCATGCACATACAATAGATATGCCTCACAAAGTCTTCATGACATTCTTTGACATAAATGACAACACAATTTCCAACAAACTCCCCCTTTTTCATTGAAGGAAACACTTAATAATATTAATACTTCTTAGTACTTCTTTTGACTGCTTCCTACAAGTCTTTCTTTCTGCAAATCTCCCCCTTTCTTTGTACTCCCACCCTTTGAAATCAATGGAAAAGGGTTTTTCTCCCCCTATCACTTTACTCTTTATTCGTTTCTTTGTGACTAGCACCCTTTTCTATTTCTACAAATCCCCCTTATATTGTACTCTTGATTTTCTTTTATGCAACCAACAACCTTTCTTGTTTTTCTGCAGCTCCCTCTAAGCTTGTGCTTTTGATGAAAATTTAATCATATCTTGTCAACATATTCACGTATTAGCATCATATATTTATTACTTCAATTCTCCTTTGGAATCCATACCCAAAGGATTCATATCTCTACTTGTTGGGATCAATTCTTTATTCTATGAGTCTCCCTTTCTTCAAATTATCACATCTACACGTGCTTTGATTCTTCAAGTTGTTGTGTGCCTTCATAGATTATAAATTTCTCTTCCAACTTTTGATTTTCATCATGCCAATCTATTTTTGCAAGGAACTCCAGTATTCCTTTAGTCTCTTATATTTCCTAAAACGTATAACAAATTTATCAAGGGTTTCATCTTCTTTACATTCTTTGGGAACATGGAGCTTCCTCTTGTTCATCTTTTCTAAGTCTATTGATATTAGTGGTTTATGTTTCTCCTATTTGTATTAGTACATATGCTCTCTGAACTTGTAATGTGAAGCTTGTTGTCATGATCATATTTTTTTAAAGGTTTTCACATGTACTACAAATATATCATAATGCTATACATAAATTTCCTTCACCATTACCACAAAGGCTTCCAATCTATGTGCTTTCTCAACATTGTCTCCTATGGTGACATCATACTTGTGAATGAAAAACATTTCATCTTCTTTATAGATGTTTATTTTTATCATCCTCGTATAGACTCTGTCCAGAGTTTAGAGAAATAACTTCTTTTAATCTGCTTGCAATTGTAATGTTGTTTAACTTGTTCTAATCTCTTCCTCTTTGAGTGTTTCAAATTTATGCTTTATCATACTTGTGTCTTGGGAGCCTTCTTCTTTGATTTATTTTATTATATACTATATTTTAAATGAAACAAATTATAAGACTTACATTATCATACCTTCATGGATTGCTTCAATATTGTTGGCTTCTTTACTTGGATGCTTGAAGGCTCTCTTTGACATCTACTCTTGTGATACAATCATCGTCTTCTTTCTCTTATCAACATTCTTCTCGCATCATTTAAGATTAGTTCATTTTCCTTCACAACAACTTTTTGGTCTTCTCCTACATGTCCCATATTTTTCAAAAGAGTCTCCTTATCTTCAGAACTATCAGTTTCTTCTGTCTCTCTTATTAAGGTTTTTTTTTAAGTATATCTTTAGAATGTTGATTTCACTCTTTAGTCTGATTGGAATTAAAATAATCAACCCCATTATTGCATGAATCCCTTTCCTTGATCGTGCCATTTAAAAACTTTGGTCCATTAGTTATGTGACTTGATCATTCATTTTGTGTTAGGAGTGCACTCAGCGTCAATATGGATGTAATTTTCTTCTTCTTATTGTTTACTCTTCCAAAATTTTGTAGTATCTTTCTTTTGTTATGTGATGGTATCTTATTCTTTATTTTGTGCATACAAAGCTAGTTCACATTCTTCCTTATTTTCCTACCCTTTTTTTCTCTTCCATACCCTTTTGTATCATGTTCTATAAAATTATATCATGTTGCTTCTACAATCTCATGCTATGTGTCCATAGTTATTGCATTTGTAACATTCAACATTGTAATGTAGAGGAGAAAATGGAATGTAGCTTCTACCAATAGGCCCATGACAAACTCTAGTATTGATATCCTTGTAATGATTTTGAGATATTCTACTTCTATTATTCATATAATTATTTCCGCCATAATCTTTGCAATCTATTGTGTTATGACCAAAATTTTTGCAAGAAAATAAATAACTGAGAAAAATATTTTGATACCTAGTTGTGAGGGGTCTTCTTGATGTAGCAACTCTTTTGAATTCATCCTTATCAATTTCTTGTTGGTCATAATTTCCTTCCTTGCTATCTTCTTCATTGTGTTTGAATATTTGCACAACTTTCAGGCTTCTCCTCAATTTTCTTTTCTGGTGACTTAGGGCTTGCATCTTCTTCAAGGGTATTTTGTAATATTCCAGATATAAAAGTATGCAGAACAAAAAAAAAAAATGCTAGAAATGGCAGATGAACAACAATATAACCAGAACAACACCACAATAATATCAAAATGATACCAGAATAACACTAGAAAGAGCATTTTGATTACTGAGAGCAATGTTCACTTGCCTCTTCGAGGGGGAAACCTCTAGTAGAGAAGATTTCTATTACAATAATATCCAAGACAAAAATTTCTCATACCCTCGACTCCTATTTATACTAAATATGTCTATCAAAAGAACCATTTAGAGGAAGATCCTTCTAGAACAGAATCTTCTATTAGGTCTTCTTAAATTCGACTTATTCTTCCTTATTGCTAGGCCCTATTAATATTGACCTTTATTACATCGAAATATATTATTCTACCTATGTGAGGGGTTAGGTACCTAACATCTACTCCCCCTTAAAAACAACCTTGTCCTCAAGGCTTGAGATGTGGAAATTGTTGCAGAATGGTAGTTGGTTCCCATGTGGCATCTGTCGGGGTTGTATCTTTCCACTGGACTAACACTTCCTTGATGGTTCGCTGACGCAAGCGATGCTCACGCTGGTCCAAAAATTCTTCTGGTTGTATCCAAATTGAGCCTTCTTCATCCAAATCGGGAAGGTTGGTTTGGAACTTAGTTCCATTCACCTTATTTAAGAAGGAAACATGAAAAACAAGATGTAGCTTAGAACAAATGGGAAACGCTAACTGATATGCCACCTATCCCACAAGCTTGAGAATGGTATAAGGACCATAAAATTTGGGCGCCAATTTATGACAATGGTCAGCCTTGAGGGAATTTTTATTGTAAGGTTGTAGTCGAAGAAACACCGGATCCACTTCTGCAAATTGACGTTCAAAGAGACCTTGATCTTCTTGTTAATTCATGTGATTCTGGGCCATGACCAAATTATCTTTGAGGGTATGGAGAATAGCCTCTCGAACTGTAAGAATTTGGTCAACTTCCTAGACCTTCAAGATACCTGGTAAATAGGAGAGAATTGAAGGTCGCTTTTGTCCATATACCGCTTCAAAATTAGTCATGTGAGTAGTTGTATGGTATGAAGTGTTGTACCACCATTCAAATAGTGGTAACCATTGATCCCACTGATTTTTTTTTTCCGATGCAAAACACCTCAAATATGTTTCCAAACATTTGTTGACAACTTCAGTTTGACCATCAGTCTGGGGATGATAAGTTGTGATGAGATGGAATTGGGTGCCTTGTAGCTTGAACAATTCTTGCCAAAACTTGCTGGTGAAAGTTGGGTCGCGATCAGAAACAATAGAATGTGGCATGCCATGAAGCTTGAAGACCTGATCCATGAAAAGTTGAGCCACAGTGGATGTTGTAAATGGGTGTTGAAGAGCACATAAATGAGCATACTTGGAAAGGTGATAAACTACCACCATGATGACTGATTTATTGCCTGATTTAGGTAAGCCTACAATAAAATCCATAGATATATCCCGCCAAATAACAGGTGGAATCGGAAGCAGTTGTAGTGTTTTAGGATATTTGACTGCTTCACCCTTGTTGCATTGACACACATCACATTCAACCACAAAATTACGAATGCCCTATTTCATACCATCCTATAAAAAAAGAATGTTTGACCCTGTCATAGGTTTTGGTAAACCTAGAGTGCCCAGCTGTGGGTGTAGCATGAAGCTCAGAAAGTACTGTGGATTTAAGTTTTGACTATTTACTTAAATACAAATTGCCTTTGTATTGAATCTCATCATGGAGCCAAGAATACCCTAGGGAAATTGGAGAATTGGACTACAAATATTGTATCAGATGCAAACTTTTGGGATCGTGTAGTCATTCCTAGCGAAAAACTTGGAGCCAATCTGGTACAATGAAGGAGAGAGAAAAAAGGGACCCTTCATCTTCATATTTTTGGGAAAGTGCATCCTCAACCACATTGTCTTTTTCTTTCTTATAAATGATATCACAATCATATCTAAAGAGCTTAGTCACCCATTTTTGTTGCTTTGGGGAGGAAATGCGTTGTTCCAAAAAATAGTTGAGGCTTTGATGATCTGTCTTAATTTGGAAGTGTTTCCCCAATAGATAAGGGAGCCAAAGATCAACGACATGAAGAATAGCCAAAATTTCCTTTTCATAGATTGATTTTCCCAAATTTCGTTTAGACAATTGTTTGTTGGTAAAGGCCAAAGGTTGACCCTCTTGCATAAGGACAACACCAATTCCTTTCCTTTAAGCATCACATTCCAGGACAAAGGTCTTTGTGAAATCAGGAAGGGCCAATATTGGAGTGGTTCACATGGACATCTTCAAGGTTTGAAAATCCTGAGCAGCTGATGGAGTCCAAGTGAAAGAATTCTTTTTAAGGAGTGTAGTGAGAGGTGTCGCAATCCTTCCATAATTCTTAACAAACTTGCAATAATAACCTGTTAAGCCCAGAAATCCATGAAATATTTTGAGAGTATTTGGGTGAGGCCAGTATTACATAGCTTCAATATTTTTAGGATCCAACCCGACATTGTCCTTGCCAACAAGATGACCCAAGTACTCGACTTTCGAGGCACCAAAAACACATTTAGATTGTTTTAGGAATAGTTGGTGCTGAGAGAGTAGATGGAGAATTCGATCCACATGAGAAATATGGTCTATCCAAGTTTTTCTATAGATGAGGATATCATTAAAGAAAACTAAGACAAAATGACGGATAAAAGGACGGAAGACATGATTCCTGAGGCTTTGGAAAGTGGAGGGAACATTACACAAGCCAAAGGGCATGACCAAAAACTCATAGTGGCCCTCATGAGTTCTAAAGGCAGTCTTAGGAATGCCTGCCTCTTTCATATGTATCTGGTGGTAGCCAAAACAAAGATCAAGTTTAGTAAAGAACTAGGCACCACTCAATTCGTCCAAGAGGTCATCAATGATAGGAATGGGAAATTTGTCTTTAATGGTGAGTTTGTTGAGGGTGTGAAAGTCGGGACACATGTGCCAAGAACATTGTTTCTTCAGGACCATGACCATAGGAGAAGAGTAGGGGCTTGTACTAGGGCGGATAACACATGCATTAAGTAGTTCTTGAACCATTTTCTCAATTTCATTTTTTTGGGAAAAGGGGTGATGATAGGGACATATATTGGGAGGAAGGCTTCCTAGGACAAGGGTAATGGAATGATCATGAACACCATGGGAAGGAGGGAGTCCTTGAGGAGTGGAAAAACCACTTGATGTTTAGAGAGGATGGATTGGAGGTCCTGCGACACAGAGGGTGTCTCAGTTGCTTGTATGGCATGGAATTGGGCAATAACGCTAGAATGACCTTTTTTGAGAAGCTTTTCCATGCGATGGGGACTAATGATCTTAGGTGAACCGATGGTCATTCCTTTGAAATTATATTGTTGGCCCTCCTAGTCGAATTGCATGCTTAATTCCTTAAAATCCATGAGAATGGGACCCAAAGTCCTTAGCCAGTCTACACCCAACACAATGTCACAACCTCCCATGTCGATAGAAAACATATGAGATTTCAGGTGGTAGTCACCAATTTGGAGACACACATTTTCACAACGCCCTCCACATTTCATGGACATGCCATTGGCAATCAAGATTTGGAAATTATTTACTGCATGGATATAGCAATTAGTTTCTTGGGCAATGCGGCAATAAATAAAATTATGGGTTCTTCCACTATCAACAAGAATGATGACCTTCATATGCTTGATGCAACTAATTATCTTGAGGGTTTGGGGAGAAGATAATCCAGTGAGATCATTTAGGGAAATGACCGGTTCTACTTCAGGAGGGTCTGAGGGAGGGGTTATGTCAGTGGGTTCAGGTGAAACGGACACAAGGGGAGCTTCAACATCCTCTTCCGAAACATCCTCCTAGATGGCCATAAAAAGATTTTGTTCCTTACACTTGTGTCCCAGAAAATATTTGCCATCACAATTATAAAAAAGGCCTTTGAGTTGGCGTTCATCCATTTCAGCCCTGGTCAATCTTTGGATCTTTAGTGGAGTAGAAGGAGGAGTGGGATTTACTGGTTTAGTGCGAGGGATAAAGGAGGGTTTTTGGTTTTGAGAAGAGACAACTTGTTGTTCTTCCTTAGCTCTTTTAGTAGCCTCCACCCAAATCTAAGGCTGAGCCATGAGGAAATTGGCATGAATCTCATCCTTGAGGCCATTGATAAAACATTCTCAAAAAAAAGAATTAGAAATGCCCTCTGTATGAAAATCTAGTCACTCAAAAGAAGTTATAAAGTCTTCCACTGTGCCAGATTGTTTCAACTTTGTCAAACAACCTAAATGGTTGGTGTCAATGTCAAAGCGTTCATAAATCTCTACCACAAAGTGTGTCCAAGAAACATACCCTTTACAGGAAGTTTTTCTCCATTGCCACAATTGCCAACGTTCTTGATCTAGATGGAGAACACCATACTAGAGTTTAGACAACTCATTTGTAATGTCGTACAAAGAGAAATAATGTTCCATTTGAGTTACCCAACCAGTGCAATCCGAGCCATCAAATTTGGTCACATCCACACACAGAAGGTGTAGGTCACGCTGAAAGTGATGGGGCTGAAAATTATGGGAATGAGAGGAATTTTCAGCTTCGGTATGCAAAGGTGGGTCAGATAAAGGGGGATCTGTAGGGATATGTATCTTGGTGAAGAGAATCGAAGGGACAGATTCAATATGGGTAGTAATGTCTTGTTTGACGTCTTCTTTGATTTCCTCGATTGAGGCGGTGATGGAGGAATGCATGTTTTTATTGATGGTGGAAATATTGGAACTGAGTTGTCTCACTTCTTGTTGGGTCTCTGTAAAATTAGATTGCAAGGTATTGAAGCAATCTTCCAAGTCTTGGCTACGGGTATGGGCCATGATGACGAGGGAACCGAAAAGGGGTGGGTGGGATAAAAACATTTGTTGAAAAATGATAGGTATGAATGTGATAAGGGAGAAGAGATAAATCCAATGGAATAGATCTCAAATAATGGTGCAACAAAATCTATACTCCTTTTTTTTTTTTTACACCTACGGAGTTATACTTCGTTCTGAAGAATACTGCAATGATGAAATTCCCAAAATCTTAATCAGAAATAAATGTGTAGTGATTTGGCAACTCGAATGCAGGAGACATAGTTGCACAGAAATAGATATTGTCTATTTTGTTTTTTTTGTTTCTGTCCCCAAAGGTTAGGTATTCAATGGTTTTCCCTATGTTATAGCTCTCTGATATACGTGCGGGGTCCAAGAGTAGTACTCAACCCAATATCTTAGGGAACCAACTAAGGAGGATAGATTGTGCCCTTAGATGTACTACCTGACTACCCACGTACTAGAGAGTATCTTCCCGAGTGTTGTTCTCGACGGCCAATCGGTTTATCTAAAGAGGGCTTCAGGAAATCTAGGTCGATCCGTATACATGTGTTTTCTGATGTGCTACCACTTGAAGGGGTACCAAAATGGGTTACAAGGGTGGCCAACAGATGTGTGCTTAAGTACCACTTGTATTTCCAGCGTGTATGAATCCCTGACCACAGGTTTATGCGCGTAATGACAGATCTATGTAGCTTAAAGACGCTAGAATACATCTCTACCCTAAAAAAAATTAACCCACAATTTTCTGCCGAGGAGAGTGCTCTGATACCATTTGTAATATTTCAGATATAAAAAGTATGCAAAACAGAAATAAAATGCTAGAAAAGGCATATGAACAACAATATAACCAGAACAACACCACAATAATACCAAAATGATACCAGAATAACACTAGAAAAAACACTTTGATTACTGAGAGCAATGTTCACTTGCCTCTTCAAGGGGGCAACCTACAGAAGAGCAGAGCTCTATTACAATAATATCCAAGACAAAAGGTCGCATACCCTCGACTCCTATTTATACTAAATATGTCTATCAAAAGAACCATCTAGAGGAAGATCCTTCTAGAAGTAGAAGCTTCTATTAGGTCTTCTTACATTCGACTTATTCTTCCTTATTTCTAGGCCTTATTAATATTGACCTTTATTACATCAGAATATATTATTCTACCTACGTGAGGGGTTAGGTCCCTAACATATTCTAATTGTTGTCATAGCCAAGGATTGTTTTGATGAATGGTGATCTTTGATGACTCAGAATGTTATCTAATACTTTTTTACTCTTTTCAAACTTCAATCTTCTATTTAGATGAGCAGTTGTTTTCTCTAGTTCCTTTCTTAAGGAATCAATTTCAACCTTCATATTCTCAGAGTTTTCTTCCTTTTATTTCATTTGACTTCTCACTATTTCTTTTATCCTTTTTTCCTCTTCTAATTGTTTTCTTAGAGAGGTATTTTGTGCTTCAAGTTTCTCATAGTGAACAAAGTTACCGACTTAACGAGAATATGACCTCAAAATGAGAACTCGATCCCCTAAAAACCATATTTTTGTATAAAAAAATGAAAATCAACCCCCAAATAAAAAAGTGGTGCTACCGGTAGCACCATTTTTTCTAATTGGGTCAAAATTACAACATTTTTCAAGCATGGCCTTAAAAAATCAAATAGTTGCTTAGAAAAACATTAAAATCAACACCTAAATAAAAAAGTGATGGTACCTAAAGAAAAATATTTTTTCTAAACGTTAAAATTATAGGTAAATACAACCTAATTGAAATTGTGGCATGTACAACAGATCCATGTACAAATAAAAAAACCCAAAATTGGATCCTAAATGGTCACTTGAAAAATTATTTACTATTTTTTTTTTAATTTACATTAAAAAATAAATATAGAGAAATGAGAAAATCTTCACAATTTGTTTTCTTTTAAATGAAGAAAAAAACAAATTTAAAAAAACATATTCAAAACCCTAANGATAAAGGAGGGTTTTTGGTTTTGAGAAGAGACAACTTGTTGTTCTTCCTTAGCTCTTTTAGTAGCCTCCACCCAAATCTAAGGCTGAGCCATGAGGAAATTGGCATGAATCTCATCCTTGAGGCCATTGATAAAACATTCTCGAAAAAAAGAATTAGAAATGCCCTCTGTATGAAAATCTAGTCACTCAAAAGAAGTTATAAAGTCTTCCACTG
>SNQJ01S0005236.1:0-15423 GCA_010110895.2 Picea sitchensis
GTTTGGGATAGTATATGGTTACATGTAGTAGGCGCTAGTGAGGAGGGAGCCATACCTGTATAGTATCTCGAGTATCAGTGTTTGGAGAAAGGAGAGTCGAGAGTCTTGATTCCCGACTTGCGAGTTGCGAAAGGCGCTTGCGCTAAGGCCAGCGTGTGGTCATTTGGAGGAGGATAAGGGAAGAGAGAGTCTGCGCTAGGCCCCATAGAAGTCTCGAGGATTTTGTTGCTCGAAGAAAAAGACAAAAAATCTAACTTGCTATAGTGGGTGTGTGATAGGTGTAGTTTATTTGGTAACATATTGAAAGTGTATGTTTAACAATAAAGATTAGAAAACAATTTTATTAATTCACAAGTTAATGAAATTTTCACTTATTTATGTTACAAGCACAAGCCTAAAATAAATAAGTGCAAATTACATAATCTTGTGAATTAATAAAATTGTTTAAGTGCAAATTCCATTAACTTGTGAATTAATAAGTGCAAATTTTTGATGAGTTATAATTGTAATGGTTTGACTTTCATATTTTAAAATAAGAAAAAATATGTATCTATTGTTGTTTTATGATGAATATTTTATATTCTTTTTCTTTTTCCTTTTATTTGTATGTGAATCACTATACTAGGAAAAAATTTATTAAATGTTGTCAGTTTTTTATTTCAAATGTATAAAAATATGGAAAAAAAATGTGATTTTTTTTATAAAATTTTCACTTTTTTTTGTTCAATTATGTCCATAAAAATGTTTTATTTGACATGTTATTTTAAATGAATAGGTACCAAAATGTATAGGTTTTTTTATTATATATGGCTATAAAATGTATATATGTTTGGCTAAATATTAAAAAATAATGTTATTTAACTACAATTATTTTATATGTATTGAAGTAAAGGTAAGCAACGTGTTAAAAATGATGTTTTCCACTATATTTTAAAAGTATGGAACAACAAATTAATTAAGGAGACGCAATTATATGAAAAATATTAATTTCAAAAAAGTAAATGGTAAAAAATATTTTTAAGATTGAAAGAAGCAAGGGAAAATGACTAAAAACGCCGTTGAAAAAAAAATAGAAAAACTTGAAGATAGATAAAAAAAAAATAAGCATTTAAAAAAATAATATGCAAACATTGTGGATCGGAAAATTTAAATATCAAAAAAACACCTAAAAAAGGAGGGGGGTGTTATCGGTAGCACCATTTTTAAAAACAGGGTAAAAATTGTGACCCCCCAAAAAACGAGAACTCTATAGACTTCTAATAGTTTGGTAACTCAACATTTGACAGGAGTACCTGTGAACATATATAAGGTACCCAACATGGCAGACTTTGAATTTATTGAGATCGTGGATGACAATCAACCATATCTAGCACTGATGGGACTGGAATGGACCTCTGATAACCAAGTGATCATCAACTTGAAGAGGAGGGAGATGATATTTGAAGTTGGAGACTTGAAAGTTACCGCACCCTTGAACCCATCAAAAGGAAAGAGATACATAGAGCCAGCAAGAGAGAATGGAATTGGCAATTTATATGACATGACTATGCAGATGGAGGATTATATCAACCTGATAGCGGATGGTGTGTTAAGTTGGTGAAGTACCAGTTCATGTGCATCATATTATGAAGAATGTCAAGAGCATTGGCAATAGAGGATGCATGAGGTATCAACTAGACGATGTGCACGCATCACTTGATCCTTGTGATGGATTGGAACAGAGCTATGTGATCCACCCAGGTAAGATGGATTAATTGATGTACACATGTTTGTAAAATAATTTGAGTTGTGGGTACCTGAATGAAAAGGGTTGTTAGCATTAGATGTTGTCTTAAAGGTGATTCCAACTAGATGGTGGGTTGCACACAGAGAGGAAATTAAATATTCGTCACAGTGCAATAGACTAATGAAAATAAGGTTTGGTACTGAGGAAGAAAATATTGTGTAGAAGTACACAGGAGACACTGATCCAACAAATCATGTTGAACAATGAAAATATTTATGGAGTTCAGTACCAGAAATAGAATGGACACACATATTTATACATACACTGGATACAATTCTAAAGAATTGGTATTTGGAATTGGAAATGTGCAGGGAGACAATAAGATGAGAAGAGATGGTCTAGAGGTTCAGAGTCACATTCACATTTGAAAATGAATCTCCATCAATAGATGCAGTGCTATAGTCTATTCGAATGAATATATTCTCAGAGGAAGGGATGATGGAGGTGGTACCAGTATGTAATGTGCATAAAGCCAAGATGATCATCCATGAGTTATTAGAGTGTTACAATGTGACTAAGGAAGAGAATGATGAAGAGGATCCCAGGAATGTATAGGTACCTGAGCCAAAATGAGATCGAGTAGTAGAAGGGCCAGAACTAAAATCCACCGCATATACACAACCTATAAAGATGTAGAAGGTAAAATTTGGGATGATAGAGAATCCCAAGTTTGTGCAGATAGGATATTATTGGAGTGATGAAACATTCGAGAAGATCACATACTTACTACAAGAATATCAGGACCTATTCCCAATGATATTTTCATAGATGAAGGGAATAACATGATACTTAGGTGAGATTAAGATCCCACTGAAACTAGGAGCTAAGCTAGTGTGATATAGGCCTTATAGGTTAAATATGAGGTACAAGGAGAAGGCGAAGGCTGAAATAGACATGATTTTGGAAACGAGAATCATCAAACTGTTAGAACAATATGAGTGGATCGGTCCAATGGTGGTGTAGGAAAAGAAGATAGGAGGAATCAGGATCTATGTGGATCTAAGGAAGTTGAATGATGTGTGCTTACATGACCCATTTCCAACACCATTCACAGATGAGGTACTAGAGAACGTAGGAGGCCATGAAACTTATTCTTTCAAATATGGATCCTAGAGGTACCATCAGATAATAATTGCATAAGAGGATCGACACAAGACGACATTTGCAACGAAGTGGGGGAGTTATCAGTATACAGCTATGCCATTCAGAGTGAAGAATTCCCCTGTGGTGTTTTCTAGAGTAGTGGTTGCAGCATTCAAGGAGTTCATCCATAGGTTTCTAGAAGTATACTTGGATGATTGGATGATGTTTAGTCTACTGAAGGATCATTAAGAATTCCTTAGGATCATGTTGGATTGGTGCAGACAATGTCATATTTCGTTGAACCTAAAGAAGTGTATCTTTTGCGCACCATTTGGAATTCTACAAGGACATGTAGTGTGCAGAAAAACACTATTAGTTGATCCAGCTAAGATTGTAGTAATTATGAAGTTAGAACCTCCTACATCAGTTAGACAAATGAGGGAAACATTGGGTCATATAGGTTCTTACAAGAAATTTATCAAAGGATATATGCAGATCACAACACCAATGGAAAATTTACTGAAGAAGGAAGCAAGTTTCAATGGAATGAGGACTATCTGAAGGGATTGGACACCTTGAAACAAAAACTGGTAATCACGCGGATTTTGATATTTTCGGATTGGAATAAGGAATTCCATGTACATGTATATGCATCATCCATAGAGTTAGGCACAGTACTATCCCAACTAGAGGAGGGAGACATAGATCAACCAATTTCTTTTGCAAGCAGAAATTTGTCTATAGCAGAGAAGAACTATATAACCACGAAACGAGAAGGATTGGAAATGGTCTATGCACTACAGAAATTCGGGCACTATTTATTGGGGTCTCACTTTAATATGTATACAGACCATTCTGCATTAAAATACTTAGTTAACAAGCCAATGTTGGGGGGGGGATATGCATGTGGCTATTATTATTTCAAGAATATGACTTTCAGGTTGTAGTGAAACCAGGGAAGTTGAACGCAGGACCAGATCATCATATATCGTGCATATTGTCAGGTGAAGATGTAGGAAATTTAGATGGCATCTTCTCATATGCATATCTATTTGCATTAATTATGGTGGATAATTACTTCTCAGACATTATGTAGTTTCTAAGTATAGGTATGGCTCCATATGAGATGACAGTAGCGCAGAAGAAACAAATGGTGGTGAAAGCAACAGATTATCAATTGATTGCAGGAAATCTATACAAGTTGGGTGTATAGATGGAGCACTGAGGCGCTGCATGTTGGAACATGAGAGACTGATGATACTTGAAGAAGAACATGTTGGAACTATAGGAGGACATTATGCATGGAGAGAAACTGCACAAAATATTTTGTGCGCCGGGATTTGGTGGCCTACAGTTCAAAAATATCTGAATGAGTATTGTCAGTCATGTGATGTCTGTCAAAGAGTGCAACATTCATCTACGAGGGAAAAAATCCTTTGAATCCACAGGTTACATTGCAAGCATTTGAGGAATGGGCCACAAAATTTGTTGGGCCAATCAACCCACAAGAAAGAATATCTGGGGCAAGGAACATCATCACTACGATAGAGTATTTGACAAGGTGGGTAGAAGCAACACCCATTAGATATTGCACCATGGAGACAGTTGCATAGTTTTTATTTGAGAATGTAGTCACAAAGTTTGGATGTCCTCACATATTACTCAATGATCAAGGTACACACTTTATGAACATGAAAATTGTAACAATGACTGAGGAGTTCTAGATTCATCACCAAAAGGGTACCCCATATCACCCTCAGGCCAATAGAACAGTGGAATATTTTAATAAGATATTGGATAATTCCTTGAAAAATATTTTTAATGTAGGGAGATAAAATTGGAACTTAAGAGTTCCTATAGTATTATGGGCTTATAGTACTACAAGTAAGAAGTTAATAGGGCAAACACCTTTCAGGTTGGTCTATGGGAAAGAAGTAGCAATGCCTATGGATTTTATTCTACCTAGCCTACGCATTGCAACGATCATTGAGATATCATACTTTGGCGCACTAGAGGAGTGGATATCATAGTTGCTATAACTTGAAGAAGATCGGTTTGTCATAGGGTTCCATCAACGGGTTTAGAAAGAAAGAGAGAAGGCTTGGAATGATTGACACATTAAATAGAAGAATTTTCAAGTAGGATATCTGGTATTACTCTATGACAACAAGTTTATGTAGCATCCAAGAAATTTTATAATGCACTGGTTAGGACCCTATGTGATTCAATAGGTAAAAAATACAGGTGTTGCGTGGTTGGAAACCTTGAATGGAGAAGTCTTTGAAGGAATGGTGAATGGAATTCAACTAAAACTCTATAGATATAGCTGATAGTGTGCACAGTAATATGGGTTGTGCCATAACACATATATTATAGTAGTTGTACCACTGTAGAAAGAAAAACAAGGAAAACCAAATAAAAAGTAGAAAAAGGAATAAAATCAAATAAAAAGTAGATATAGTAAAAATAAAAAGAGTGTTCAAGTACCAAGGTGTAAGAACTTGCGAATAAGGAATGGTCATCACACATTAGAATATAACTGCACCAATTTAGGAGACAAAACATAGATGAGACAGACTGCGAAGAACACAAATAAAACAACAAAGAACCAATGCACATTTTGGCAATGATAAGACTGTTAAAATAATTAAAGCATGAAAATTATGGTTATGAAGCGAGAGTGATAGGTCATAAAAGCGTCGTATATATCTTAAATGGAAAAAATCATCGAAAATCACGACAGATCGACAGTACGAGGGAAAAATAACATGATGAATTTGGTAATAGAGGATAACTTAGTTAACAACTCATCAACCACGGTGAAATATTGGACAAGGAAGTTAAGGTAGGACGAGACAGGTACATTTGGAACAAAGACACAAAAACAATAGGAAGTCATTAAGTCTAAGTCATTGTTGCATGCAAGTGAGAGAAAACAGAGCAAATTTGAGAACATAGTCGAGCAACCAGAGCCTAGATACAACTACCAGCAAAGAGATGCAGAACTAGTCCAAGGATCCATCACAGAAGTAGAATGGAGCTACCCTAAGTTGGAGCATCATCTACAGTAGTGAGTAAACAGGCAAAGCGACCAGTGGTGAAACCATAGGTCGAGGAGGTAGTTGAAGCTTCAGCTTCGATGCCACAGATAAGGTTCCACATAGACTATTTTCCACCATGGGCGTGTTGGAGAAATTACTATTGTCGACACACTAGTTCAGTGGGAGTTAACTCACTAGTTCTATTTCAAACTTTCTATTTAGATCATCACTATTATGCATGCATGAATTCCTAAGGAAAGCTAACTGCTTGATTGGTTTTCTTAATTATGGAATTTTATTTTCTATATATGAGCATATTCCACTCATTCATTGTATCAATCATTCATTCATTGATCATCTCATTGGGGTAGTGTGAATATATTTTCTCATTCTTCCATATTGAATCTCTCTTCCTTTTTTGATAAGTTTTTTTTGTACTTTCTTTAGCTAGATCTCATGTGTAGGTTGCGATGAAACATTGACATGGTATTAGAGCTATGCTACTTGGAGCAAGCCAGAAAATCTAGAGAATAGGAAAATCAAAGTTTCAGTGAGTGTTATATGTGTAAAAGATAGGTTCACACCCACTACACTAGCAGAGTGTGACCGGTCTCTCCCAGACTTGCAATTTTTTCAGTTCTAGAGTTGTCACACCTCATACACTAGCAGAGGAAAACCACTAGGATCTGGTCACTCTATTTCTCAAGGGAAGGTGCGACCACCTCTTCAAAGGTGATAGCGAGCTTCTTGCATGGTCGCTCCCTATATACTGGAAAAGGGCAACCACTAGGACATAGTTGCTCTGTGTCTCAAGGGAAGGAGCGACCACCTCTTAACGTGCCCCTTTTTTTGCATTGATTTCTCCCAAAATATTAACATTATGAGGAAATGGATCTTGATAGAAGTAAATCGACCCATTCTACAAGTGGGTTTTCAACCACTCCTCATCGTTTTCTCAGAAAGGAAGACAAAATATTGCCTCCTGAAACTGATACAAATTTTCCATTTGATGTGCCCTTTCAATAGTGATTTCTCAAGTTTTTCACTTTCATGTTGAGGGTAAATTTTTAGGGTTTCTCAAAAGCAGTGGGATATATGGATACGTAACCTACTCTACAGTCAAACTTGGTGTTAATCATCACAACATACAATTATTTTATTGTAATCCCAAGGATGAATTCCAACTCAGAAGAAAAGGATTGTACAACTGGACGATGGGGACATAAACATAACCTACATCATCAATTGAGAAGACCATATGGGTGAAATGAAAGGATAAGGACACAAGGCTTCTTCTTGAATTGATTTCAATTGATTTATGGTTTCATGTTGCCGCATGCAAGACTCTAAACGTGATTTGAACCACCTTTGAAAATTTGTTTTGAAAGTAGGATAAGATGAGAGGTGATATACTTGAGGTAGAGTTGAATACCTTGGATCCTAAATTTTTTGATAATTTGCAGGATTTATTTACCAAGTTTAAATATTTGATATTGAGATTGGAATCTTGTGGTATTGATAAGTCTACACAAGTAGACCAACTTATTCTAACAATCTTGTCTAATCTAGGACCATAATATGTTGTATATGTTTCGACTTTCCATTCTGGCATATATCTCATGGGAACAAATTGGAAGATTCCTACCATGGATCAATTCATTGTTTCTCTCACACATGAGAAAGAAAAACTCATTCAAAAGGGCCTAATCAAGGATCCCAAAGAACATGCACTCACCATGCATGATGGAAAAGAATCATCCAAACAAAATGGAAAGGAGAAACAAAATGAGAAGGAAGGATATTTTAACCCTTCAATGATTCTTTAGGTTCCAAAGACTCTTCATATTCCAAGAAGAAGAAGAAGGGAAAACAATGCACTTAATTAAATAAACCGAATCATGAAGAATCTACATGCACGAGGAAGCAAATCAATCTTATGGCATAGACACTTCAGTAGAACAACCTTGGAAACTTCATTCTAGAAGGAGTCAAGAAGCAAAAGGAAGAAGATCATGCTCCTAAGAAAGGTAGTCATCATGCTCATCATTCCCTTGTTTCTATTAATTCCTCATCGAATTCATGGATTATAGATTCTAATGCATCACACCATATGGCAACGAAAGAGGAAATTTTTTACTTCTTTGAGATCATGCTCAAGACCTCATATTCTCATGGGGAATAATACTCCAGTAGCAGTAGCAGGAGAGGGAAGAGTGGAAATACACAATGGAAGTTTTGAGAATGTTTTACATGTTCCAAATCTTTCTATGAATCTTCTCTTAGTTTATCAGATCACTTAGAAATTTACATCAGATTTAGTTTTTGTACTTGATATGTGTGACAAGTCCATTATTGCAATTAGTAAGGTGGATCACAAATCAAGGTTGTATAAATTCACTAAGTTTGTTGACAATGACTCCTCTTTTCTATTTACACATAAAGAAAGTTCTTTGCATGCACCTCCATTGCAATATGCATATACTCTTGTTCTTCCATCAGTTCCTGACATCATAGATGATTCCATACACTCAGATTCTATACATGGAAATAATCAGGTAGTACAGGTAGATAAGAATCCAACACCAAATATTCAACAGATGCCCAAGAGGGCATAGTTCATGCTTTAGGAAACATGTGTTCTTGCAGGGAATCCATTGGATTCGAGGAGGACTTGATCTCATCACGAGGAGAATTCTCATGTAATTTCATCTTCTGAACCAACAATTCCCATGCATTGATATATGGTTCAATGTTCATATCCACATACCTATAGTAAGGTTGTGGGAAATCCATTATGGAAAGAATCCATGCAGGAGGAGTATGAATCAATCCTAACGAATCAGACTTGGGATCTGGTTCCACTTCAATCGGAAAGGAATATTTCCAGGTATACATGGGTCCACAAGATCAAGAGGTACAAGGCTAGACAAGTTTCCAAATGAATTCATCAGATCTGTAAATATTTCTACATATTCACGAAGACTTTTAGTGACCAGAAGTTTTAGACTTTGTGGGATCGTCTTAGAGTGAAGAACATAGTTTCCTAGCAGCTACCTTTTCTTCTTTTGGTGCATTTTATTTTGAGGGGGGGTTTTGTTCCCACGTGGTTTTCCCTCTTTCCTCATTTTTATTTAGTGTTCATTAGTTGCATTGTACATGAGTACCTAATATGGCCTAGTAGCTAGAACTCATTTTTATTCCATAGTGATGTTCAATGGGGGTGTTGGAGAAATTACTATTTTCGACACACTAGTTCAGTGGGAGTTAACTAACTAGTTCTATTTTATAATTTCTATTTAGATCATAAATATTATGCATGCATGGATTCCTAAGGAAAGATAAGTGCTTGATTTATTTTCTTAATTATGGAATGTTTTTTGTTATATATGAGTGTATTCCAGTCATTTATTGTATCAATCATTCATTCATTGATCAACTCATTGGAGTAATGTGAATATATTTTCTCATTCTTCCATATTGAATCTCTCTTCCTTTCTTGATAAGATTTGTCTATAGTTTCTTTAGCTACATATCCTATGCAGGTTTCTATGAAACATTGATAGGACAGAGGATGTGCCACCAATACAAGTACCAACCAATGGGAAGTACCCATTGTTGATAGTACTAGTTTCGGCTGGTCCAAGGAGTGAACATGATATGTTGGGGAAGATTTCCAGCCTAAAGTTTATGGAGCATGATATTACAGATGCAAAGAAATTACCTAAGTTGGTCAAGGATCAATATTTTCACACTAAGATTGTCCTAGGCATAAGAGAAACCATGTTAGAGCCATAAGAATGGGCATCAGGATTGGAGAAAGAAGGAATATTGAACTTGTTAGAAATTTCACATTTCGAGAAGAGTACGAAAATTAATGCATGTGTGAAGGTGATACTAAGCTATGTTCATGGGGGGACACTCTGGCTCGATCCCCTAGTATCGGTTGATACTACGTTGATTGCACGTATTACAGGATTTCCAAAAGTAGGTGAAGACCCACACCTATTGTTCAACAAGGAGAGAGAGTGAGACCTCTCCAAGTCAATGAAAGAAAAATTTGACACATTCATGGGAAAGAGGGGTCTGGATGTTAAAAGCATTAGCAATTAAAAATTGAGGTTTGTGACACGGGTATTGGCCTGCAATATATTGTGAAAATGTCACAAAGATGAAGTCCCATCTATAGTCATTGCAGCAGCATAGAAGTGTGTGGAAGGGGTCCAGATGAACTAGGTCACCTTCTCGATGAACCTATTTTTACAAGATTGTACGGAGGCCCAAGAAAAGGGCACTGAATTCCACTATGCATGGTTGATAATCTTAATCAATTTGGTCAAGTGGAAAGAACCAAGGTATTACCAGCATATGCGCACATTAGGTAACAACAATTTGGCCGCAAGGTATGCCAATTTATGGCACTCAACAATTAAGAGAAGGAAAAACGATAGTAATGACACATTTTTTGTCTACTTGGAAAACATTACCCATTTGGTTGTGCACACACTGTGCATATCAACAAAAATAATGGCAGCATACAAGGATATTGCACGATTTGGAGCTGACATGTACCATATGTATGTGCAAGCCAAGAAGGATCCAGTGCATAAATGGTTTCCAACCAGTTACAGGTTGACAACAGAAGATGTGAACTTGATAGTCAATGTCTAGGAGGAGGATTGGAAGAGCCCGATAGAAAACAAAGGGCCATCAGAAGAGGAGGAAGAACAAGAAAAAAGTGATGAGGAATAGGGTGATGAGTAAGGAAAGGATCTAACTAATGGTGATGGTGATATGCCAAGCCCATCAACATAACCTGAAATAGGAATAAAAAGGAAGGACAAGGGGAAAGAACAAGAAGGGGGGTTGTGAAAGAAATCTAAGGTGCATAGGTAGACCTCATTTTAAATATTAACTAATGATGATATGGACAGAATTGGTTACCAGATATGGGATACCATAGAAGAAATATGGGAGGAAATAGCAAGGAAACAAGAAGAGAAACAAAATAAAGTGGAGGATTAGTTGGGAGTACTCCAACAGATGTTGGAAGAAGCAATCATTATGAAAGTGCACAGGTCCAAGGAAGGACCGTTCAGAAGGCCAAGGAGAGAATCAGAAATCACACAGTTGGCCCTGACACATCTAAAAATAGGGCATATAACCTTATAGATTAATATATATATGTTGGAGTTGCCAATGGATGATTTACAGGAGAAAGTAAATGTGTTGGGCCATCTCAATATATTTGTATCAAGGAAGTCCATGCAAAGGTTACAGGACTTGCAATAAGGAGTGGTGCAAGAAATGAGGAATAAAGGGGAGGAAGAACACATAGAGTTGGAAATCATAAGGGATGAAAGAGCCCAATTACAGGAGCAATATGACACAGAACTTCAACAAAAAAGGGAATTTGAAGGTAGAGTATAAGAAGCATTGAAGAATAAATACAAGGATGAGGAGAGGGCCAAGAAATAATTAAAGGAAAAGGACGAGGCTGGAGGGATAACACAGAAAACCTAAGAAACAATCCAAAAGTTATATAAGGAAATTCCAAAAGTTCCCCTAGTTGTAGAAGCTACCATGGAGGAGAAAGTGTTGAATATCGAGGATGTCATTAAGGGATTTCATGAGAAGATCAAGGACTCAAAACTATGGAGCATGTCAGGAATGCCTTCAGAGGTGCATGAAGGAAAAGAAATAATGGAAACAATAGAATTTGAAAACATTAAGAAGATAGAGGGAGAATGCACAAAACTCCATGAGGAGAATGCGCAGGTATGGACAGATACAATAGAAGACTCAAATATGAAGTCCATAGAGGCCAAGCTAGGAGAAGCATAAGAGAAGGTGCACCAAGCAGTAGAAAGAGTGACTACACTACCACTAGTGGAGTGTATGTCAGCCATTTTGGCTTAGCGACAGACATATGTAGAAGTCGAGAGAATGAGAGATCAACAAAATATCCTTCAACAAAGACTTGGACCATTGCAGGAAAAAGCACTGAGGGTCATTGGAGAATTGACCATGGTGCAAGGAAAGGTCAAGTAGGCAACGAATAAAGCAGAGGACAAACTTAAAACTTGATCACGCAGGGGGCAAAGGAGATAGAAACAACAAAGGCCACAATAATCAAAGAGTTGGAGGTAGAAAAGGCTACCTCTCAAAACTTCATCTTGGAATGGAAGAGTAGGAAACAAGCCTCAGTGGATCGAGATGAGCCATAGGTGGGTGTTGGGTGCCTGTTGGATAGGAATCTTTGGAAACAGTTTTGCAAGTTTGATACAATTTTTGGGAAAAATACTAAGTATAGGAAAAGTGTGCGGAAGAAGAGGGAAATCTAGGGAGCATGCAACTATGGAACATCTAGGAAGATAGTGTGTAGAAGGAGGAAAGTGCATAGAAGCACAACAGTGCACAAACATGAGAATAAATAAAACAAAAGAATAAATCCGACAGAGGATAAAGCAAGAGAATAAAGCAAGGTAATAAAGCATGACATACGGATGACAACCTAACATTCCAGAAATAGAAGAACAACAAAACTGCAACATGCAAATGGAAAAGTAGGAGAAAGAATCCATACATCCATTTAAATGAACTAGCCATGCAATGTAACAGGTTTTTGGGAGGAAATCAATAGGGTTTTAATCCCTAATTTGATGTATAAATATGTAACAAGTTGGGAGATTAGGGTTTTTGTTCCATGTTGAGTTCCAATCTACGAGATGTATTGAAGAGTTCCTCCATATGATTGGGTTCCATTTTTCTTGAATGTAACGGTCTGTTGATGAGAAGAAGCAATAAAGGAAGGATAAAGAATTATATTGAATCTTGTGTTGTCTGTTCTTTTATGTTTTCTTATGAATTATGTTTGAATGCATCATAGAATAGATTTATCTTATGGTTAAAAATGGTACAATGTCCATGACTGTGGTAGTAATAAATGTCTGCAGTAATTTGAAATATACTGATAATAGGAATCTAAATCATAACTAATTCAATACTAAAGAGAATAGAGTTGTGCACACATATGTAATAATGAAGAATGAACCGAACGTTTTCCTCCCATTCCCTTACTACTATAGAATCCTGGTTCTCATAGTCCCAATAGATACCTCGGGTGACACTTAATTTGCACAAGCAGGTGATGCCAAAAGGGCCGGTGTCTGGTGGGTTTTGTTGGTCATAGATGAACTAAACCTAGGGTCTTACAACCCACAAACAATGCCAACAAGGGGACCCTGTTGCATTTTATTGTTGATAGAGGAATCCAGAAGAACCTCATCTCAGACGAGGAAGTCAAGCATTTGGATTTTTTGACAAGACCACACCTGTATCCATACAACATTCGATGGCTTCACCATGGATGATATCTTCGTGTCATCTAGTAGTGTCGCTTGTCATACAACATCAATCCCTTTAAGCATGAGGTATTGTGCGATGTTTCCCCACTGGAAGTTTGTGATTTTCTATTAGGCTAGCCATATATTTGGATGTGTCATTTTGTTTATGAGTATCTACCTCGTAGCATCATTGTTACTCTGGGGGGGTCAGCCCTACAAAATACCAAAGGTATTTCTGACTATTGTCCTGAAAAAACAATGTTGCAAAGTAATCTCTCATACTGCAAAGTTTAGCCTCTTCACAATATGGTTAGAAGAGAAGGAAACTGCAACCACTGTAGCCTCAACCAAAGACCCTTCTATCCAGTGGAAGTAGATCAAAAATATTGTATAAGAGCACCCAGATATTCCTACTTCACCTACCAGGGTGCCTCCACATTTCCCAGTCAAACCAAGTTATGATAAATCCCTTCATGTTCTTCATACTGCATATTCACTGACATAGTCCTTCCACACTCAAGAATATCATGCAACTATATTGGTTAAATGGATCCAACCCCTCCAACAACAAGTTCATAATATCCTTCAACAAGCTAAGCATGTCAACTTCTTCAGTAAGGAAAGTAGCTCGCCAAGGTTTAGATTCAACAAAAGCTTCCCCGAGGACTTGACGTAATGGATACTATTGCTTTATAAGGGGGGAATAATGATCCAGGTGGAAATCAATGGCAAACCACCTATTCCACTGGCTCAAAATAGGGGTTTCCAACTTGGCAATTTTTCTACAACTTTTCGAGTCCCAAACTTTCGGGGTCGTTTTGAGGCCCTAAACAATGTTTTTTGGGCCCGCCATAGGCACACTATTGACTTTAGCTAGAGTGTGATGAAAAAATGTGTGGTCCTCAGATATACCTTTCCAACAAGCTATCGTGTGTTCCAAACAAAGATTTTATGAAAAAGTTATTCCCTTGGGAAGTTGACGTACCAACTACCCCCATCGGGGCCAACAAACCTTTTGGCATTTCATCTTCTAGGGTTAGGGTTTTGGATTTTCTTTATGTTAAAAATTCCTCTAGAGGCTTATTGTAAACATCATCATATTCTTTCGAATGAGTGTATCCATCACATCTCTTCTCAGCGATAAACTACCACCATTCTAGCGAGTCATTCACTCTATAATTTTATAGTTTTTGTACATCTCTCTCATTAATAAAAATTGTGCATTAATGTATCTCTGTGTTTATTGCAATATTTATGTATATTTCATTGTTATATTTCTTCCTTCATTTCTTTCTCAACATAATCTGGATCACATTCTCTGACCTTTGTCTACCAGTATATGCTAGTATGTTCATATGTCTACCTTCCTCAGCCTTGTTTTCACTTGTTCATGTGTTAGGGTTTGGAGAATTACTCTCCTCGGCTCAACCCTACCTTTCTTCACCCATGAGTTTTTCTTTCTAATCAAAACCCTAATTTTCCCTTACTATCAAGCTAAATGCTATTAGACACTATCGTACAGAGGCCAAAATACCATCCATTTTCATGCAAAGAGAGAGGAGAAGACACGAAGTTTTGGATTCACCTACCATTTCCATCCTTCCTTCTTTATGTAAGTAACTCCAATTGCAATTAATACGACGCCCGTGGAAAAATATGCAATTTCAGATGGTTGGACTTTGTTAAGACACCAAGAATGAAGCCTAACTCTATCATAGTATCATGGTAGAAACGTCCACATTTTAGCATTTATTTTCAAGACAATATATGAAATATACAAGGCAAACAACACGGTGAGGCTACGCTCACTTCTATATTTTCAATGAAGACGGATTACATCTTTATATAGGAAAAGAATCTCCCGAGTCGGTTACATGCAAACCAAAGACAACTAGACTCTTAATTAAGAACTGACTCTTAACACGCCTACAACCGACTCTCACAACTGAAGCTTATAACTGGTGCTTATAATTGGCGCTTACAATTGGCGCTTTCTCCATTATTTCCAAGTCTCCCCCTTAATGGAGAATGGATTGAATTCTACACCTAACATCTCCCTAAACAATTCAAACTTAATCTTTCCAAGAGGCTTAGTGAAAATATCAGCAGCATTTTCACTAGTATTACAATACATAAGAGTTATTTCATTTGACTGCAACTTTTCTAGAAC
>SNQJ01S0005236.1:70810-88051 GCA_010110895.2 Picea sitchensis
TGTTCCATTCTTTGCATCTGACATAAAAGACGTTATCAACAAGCACACTATCAAACATGTAGAAAACAGCTTCATTACTTTCATGATTAAACATTCTTATAGTACAGCGAGAATACCTTTCATGACAGAACCCCTTTCCTTTGAAAACACAGCCATCTAAGACAACGATTTCAAAAGCTTAATAGGGAAAATATCTTGTAAATTGATTTATAGATCTTTTCTCTTACCCAAATGTTGTAATTGTGGATTCAATACTTTTGTTTTAATTGCAATATACATTTGATCACTGAATGTAAAACCATGGCTACAATCCGTACCATTTTCTGTATGTTTGTTTTATTAGTTGACAGTCAATTATGCATGCACCCATAGGTTTCCTATTATTTATGTCTGGCTAACTTACCTCTTTACTAGTTGGCACATGGAATTGAATCAAATGAAAACTCCTAGATTAAACTCTCTACCAAGATGATTTCCCCACTTTGTCTTGTTGGCTTAATGTTCTTTTAGCATTTTGGTAAAATGCCTTGTTGGCTTTTTTCACCTTTTCGAGTTTGTTCGACTTTTTGGTTTTTTGGAACAAGATTAGTCAGTTGTTTGTGTGCATAAATAAAATTATGCAATGAAAATTAATATAATTGAAAAATAAGTTAAAAAAACAGTGTCAATGAAGCTGTTCAAAAATTGAAATACACATTTATGTTTATACAATCTCGGAATTTACTATGAGTGTATTATACTAGTCCAATTAGTTGTTGAAACTTGGATTACCCAATCCTATTCTCATGTTTAGCTTGCTAGAAAGATCTCCTCTACCATGAATTAAACACACATTCTCTATTTTTTTCATTTTTCATCATATAGTCAACTTGCCAAATACATAGGATTAGGGCTTTTGAAGAGTGGAGAGAACACTCTATGCATGCAAATTTCAGTTTTTTTGGAACTTTAGAAGAACACTTTGGGATACGGTTTCTTTATTTTGTATTATTATGTTATTTAGTTTCAATCTGGCTTTTTTTTTATACAATTTTTTATCATTATTATTAAAACACACAGAGAAGGAATTTAGATAGAGTTTTTTTTTTTTTCAAGGTAAAAGGTCATATAATTTTATTTATAGAAATAAAATTACATTGTGAAATGTTATAAAACATTCATTTTTCCTTATAAGGCCTATAGTATATGATACTTGTAAATGCCCTCTTATATATGAACAACTAAAAACTAAACTTCATTAATGATGACATTACACTATTCCCTAAAAAAAAAAGTTTTCTCCCACGTTTTGAGAAATTACATTCTCTTTTTTTTTCAATCAAAAATGTATGAGTTATCATTCCCTATTTGTTTCATTCACCACCCATGAGATACACTTAAAAAGTGACCTAAAATACTATGTTATATGAGTAAAAATTATATCCAAGGATCATGAAGACTTTCTAGACTCATCTATATGACTCTAATCCTATTTTTGATAAATAGTCTATTGTCTTGTTTATGTCCCTGTAGACATTTTCAAAGAAAATATGAGTGAAGGCTTACTATAAAGACATAACATCAAGAAACAAAGGATGGAGCATGGAATTTCTCAGCTCTTGTTTCATCCACTAAATTACATGGAATGAACCCCCAAATATTGGAATATGTGTTACTCCATGTTCTTGAGCCAACATCAAAACCAATTTGAGTGTCATTAATTCATAGAATTTATTTGATTCTTTGCCATATCCAACGTTGAAAGATATACTATTGAACATAAAAAGTTGAATCATTCCCCAACACCACCCTTGGGAGGGGTTCACTGAGAAGCACCATCAAAGAATACCCATGAACAATATTTATTAATTACTTCTTCATAGGGATGTCTTATGTTTTGTTTTTCTTGAAATCGAGGAAATGAAAATGGTATATTTAAGCTTTGGACACCACATTTCAGAGGAAAAGTATCTCTATATTTAAACAATTTCAATTTCTTGGCCAACCATACTCCGCATGAAAGATTCAAAGGGAGAGGTCTATACCTTCTGGTTTCCATATTAATGCAACAAGTTTTAAGAGCCTCCTCTATAGTTTTCCAATCCCAAGAATTTTTCAATCATGCCATTCCTTCTACCTCATTCCAAACCTACTTTGTAAATTGGCAAGTTAGAATTAGATATGAGTTTGTTTCTTCCTCTTGTTTGGAAAGACGACACCATCCAAGTCTCGCAAAATTAGGTATATTCTACAAAATATCCTAGGATAAGGATTTTTAAATGAAGAGTAGCCACATGAATATTTTGGATTATGCTAGACACTTAAATTTCCAAACTTGTTTCCACCACCATACCTAGAGATTCTCTCTTCCCTCAATAGCTAAACCTTTATATCAAATTCTTGTTATGTAGTCCCTAGTGGGATTTAATAACTAGATAATTTGATCATCATCGTCTCTTAGTCTAACATAACATGATATTGAGTTTTCATTGTACCTTATCCAAGTAACTGCATCCTCCTCCCTTAGATGAATCTCCCTCTAGGATAACCAATTTTGTTTCCATGTAGTTTTCTTGTCCCATCTAGAAATCTTCCTAAGTGTATAAAATCCATTGTCTCTTAGATCAAAAATCAATTAGGGAGATAACCTATGGAATCCCTTTCCTACATGCCACACCAGCTAATTCCTAAGCAATGAAAAATTTGTAATGATCTATTTCTATATAATCAAGGAATTTTGGATTCTCTTAACAGGATTCCTTACCCATTCCTCCACTATATCCAAATCTATTTAATTGTCCTTAATGAATTGGGCATACAAGATTGCCATGCATTCTTTCTATCTAGTTCCTTAGAGAAAAGGAAGATATTATTTAACCCCCAACTTGCTTGTTTTTTCCAAGAAACTAGAACAATTCATTTTTTCCCTAGATCTTCTGACCAAATATACCTATAAAATAGATGCATAATCCTTTCCAACACTCCTTTGGGTATCCATGTGAGAAACTTCTAGTAAATTGGAGTGGCTTCTAGAAATTCTTTAACCAAAACCAATAGACCTCTAATTACACCAAGTATTTAGTTTTTTCTGCACGTTTTCTATTATCCATTTCCAATCCCCATTTTATACATATTATCCTTTTTTTGAATTTCTAAATGTTTCAAGCAAGAATCTAATTCAACCACATTGAAGGAAAAAAATTGACTGACAAAGTTTTTGTCCCTCAAAAATATCTCTGAAGGTTATCATTAATTTTGTTGTGTTCATATCATGCATGTAGACATGCAAAAAAGTTTAATCATTTATTTGAGATTCTCAACCATTTTTTTAGAGCCTTTACATAAAATAAGGATATCTTCAACAAAGAACAGATGGGTGACATAACAAGAGTTCCCAACATTTATCCCTTTGAAGCTTTCATTCCTCTTGGTCTACTTTAGAGATATGCTTAGACCTTTTGCAACAAGAACGAAAATGAGGGGGGATATTGGGAACCCCTATCTAATCCCTATTTTAGGCATGAAGAAGGGAGATGTTGCGCCATTTATAAGGACAGAAAAAGAGAGAGTTGATACAATTCATTACCCAAGCAATGAAAAAAGGAAAAAAATCCAGAGGAATAAGGATTAGCCTCATATAGAGCCAACTCACCCTATCATATAATTTGGATTAATCCACTTTTACTACCATAGATTTTAATTTTCTTGCCTTAATAGAATGAAATCCTTCTTGTGCAACCCCCACTTCCTCATGAATTTTTCTCCCCTAGAAAATTCCAAAATGGTCAACAAATATTTTCAAGATAGAATCCCTTTCAATCTTCTATAAATAATCTTTGATATGATTTATATATGCAATTACATAGGGATATTGGTCGAAAATTTTCAAATCTAGCTTGATTATCAATCTTAGGAACCATGGACATAAATGGCTATGAATGTTATCATTAATTTTGTTGTGTTCATATCATGCATGTAGACATGCAAAAAAGGTTAATCATTTCTTTGAGCTTCTCAACCAATTTTTTTCTAGAGCCTTTACAGAAAATAAGGATATCTTCAACAAAGAGAAGGTGGGTGACATAACAAGAGTTCCCAACATTTATCCCTTTGAAGGTTCCATTCCTCTTGGTCTTCTTTATAGATATGCTCATACCTTTTGCAACAAGAAGGAAAAGGACGGGGGATATTGGGCACCCCTATTTAATCCCTATTTTAGGCATGAAGAAGGATATGTTGCACCATTTATAAGGATAGAAAAAGAGAGAGTTGATACAATTCATTACCCAATCAATGAAAAAAGGACAAAAATCCAAAGGAATAAGGATTAGCCTCATATAGAGACAACTCACCCTATCATATGCTTTGGATTAATCCACTTTTACTACCATATATTTTAAGTTTCTTGACTTAATAGAATGCAATCCTTCTTGTGAAACCCTCATTGCCTCATGAATTTTTCTCCCCTCAAAAATTCCAAAATGTTCAACAAATATTTTCAAGATAGGATCCCTTTCAATCTTCTATAAATAATATTTGATATGATTTATAGATGCAGTTACATAGGGATATTGGTCAAAAAAATTCAAATCTAGCTTGATTATCAATATTAGGAATCATGTCTATGAATGTTGTGTGAAAGATTCTAGAGTTTTTCCAATGGTTCTTGATGACTCAACCATGCTCCTTAAATCCTCTTTAATAAAATCATAACACCCCATGAATAATTATATCGATATTCCATCTAATCTTGGAATTTTATCTTTTTGAAAGATTTGAAGTATCATAGGTAGATCCTCATTACCTACTTCAGTTATCAATTCCTAATTGTCTTATGGATTAATGAATCCTAGGAAGGAATTGGATAATCAAAATACCTTTGCTATTGTAGCATGGTTCTTAGCCTTAAATAAATATTTGAAGTAGTTAACACGTACTTCCATATCATAAAAAAAAACCACCCATGATCCATATTCCTTCTCAATCTTCCACATAAAGTTGGTGTTTTTCCTACAATTGGCATATCTTTGAAAACAATATATGTTTTCACCACCCGCCTCGTGCCAAATAGCTCTACATTTTAATCTCCATTCTATCTCTTTGTCAAGAAGGATTTGTCTCTTTCTATCTTCCATATATTTTATTTCTTCTTCCTGATTCTTTGAAGTATAACCAAATAACTCAGTATCATAGTAAGATGCTAGAGTTTCCTCCACCTCCATGAGAGTTCTACCATCCCACTATTTTTTTTTTTAAATCCCTTTTTAAATTCTAGTGAAAATGAATAGGGGTTGATTCTCTCAAGGAAGAATCAAAAGGTTCCCAAACTTCTTTTATCATACTCACAAATTCTTATTTCAACCATTTTAGATTCATCTTAAAAGGACTAGATAGTTTTCCTTGAGTTGGAGCTACTTCCAACAATTCGAGACAATGATCTAAGCCTCCCTAGTGGAAACCCACTTACGAATTTTTATGGCTTCTTTGAGGAAAGATTAAATGAGATCAAAAAATGATCCAATCTTTTTTAAATGTGGGCCTCTCATTTTCTCTCGTTTCTCGAAGTAGGAGTTAATTTTGTAGGTTCAATGTCCAATAATCCCACCTCCTCCAATTTGTTTATAAAATAATCAGACAGATAGTCAACTTGGGAAGTTGGGCCCCATACCTCTGATGCCCCCAAAGTGAAGTTTAGGTCCCCTCCCAATCACAACAAAACCTTTTTTAAGAAATTTTATATTAAATATATTATCCTAATATTCCATTATTTATGTATAGGGCCCATAAATATTCAAAAGAGTTATTTATTTCCCCAGGTCTAGAGAAAATAGTGTAGTCCCTAGAGCTAACAAGAAAGCCCGTGAATTAGTATAAGAAAAAGATTTTTTTTCCACCCTGTCATGTTCCCCCTATATCTCCATATTGCATCAATATATTAACTAAATTCCTAACTCCCAAAAAGTTTTGAAATATCTTGTACAACTTTCTTCCTATCTATTATTAATTATTGCCAAAATATGACAAATTGGTTATTTACTCCTATTAGTTTTTTTTGCCATTTTTTTAAGGAGTTGTCTAGACCTTGACAATTCAGGGTAAAAAAATAATTTTGAAACATCCTTGGGTAATTTTCTCAAAGGGCCCGAAATATCAACAATTATTTTCCACTTTTAACTTCAAAATTTGCTTGTTTTTGTGCTAGAGAAATATAGTATTTTTTCCTCTTTGGGAACCTTTTGATTCCTTTTATTATAAAAAAAACAAGCCCCCCTTTACCCCACCTAGAAAAAATAAATATACTCTATCTCTCAGTCTGAGGTTGTACTTTTTTAACTCTGAAGATTGAGCTTCGCAAGGGGCTCCTAGGTCCCCTTGTTTTGTGGTTGAATTCACAAATTTTTCAAATGAGGACACCTCACTGCCTTGATGCCCTCCTAACCCTTTCAAATGTATGAGGGGAGCAATCTTAGTGATTTTTATCAATGATTTGTTACTCTTCCCTACTATCTTGACTTACCCCCCAAGACCCAAAACATAAATTTTCAAAGTTCTTTCTATTATCGGGGGTGGGGAAATTTTAGACTTACTTCATACTTTTGACATTTCATTTTTGGTCCTTTCATCTTTATAAATCTATGAACCCCATAGGACTATGTCCATTAGGTATTTTTATTCTAAGAGAGAGAATCATTTTGGACTAGTTATGTTGTTCAAAATGTCCTCAATTGTCACCTTAACCCTTGGAGACTATGCAACACCCTTAAAACCTTCATTACTGGCACCTTTCTTCTCCTTTAATACCTAGAGCTTCCTTCTATTTGGAAATGGACAACCATTCACTATATGGCCATGAACATAACATCTCCCACACTTAAATGGAATGTTCTATTCAAAGGTTTGATAGACAATCTCATATACCCTTTTAATTGTAATAGAATTTGCCAAGCCCTTTGTCAAATCCATTCCTACTAGGATTTGTGCCATCCCCGTATACCTAGAATTACAATAGGATTTATCCACCTCATAAAACATTCCTAAATAATTCCCAATTTCTAAAAAAACATCATCCAGCCACATAGTTAGGGGGATCCCTAGAAGTCTTGTCTAGATTGGGAAATGCTCCATACAGGTTGATCTAGCATCAAAATCCAAGTACCGTCTTTTTAGAAATAAAGGTTGTGATCCCAATAATCAATAGAATTTCAAAGAATTGACTCAATGATAGTTGTTGAGTTGGACATATAAAAGTCAAGGATAATTATGTGTCATGCTTTTATTTGACAATATTTAACCACATGTACACCAAGCATCTTAGTTAAGATCTTAGTGAAAACATCTAGTGATATGTTCAATATCTTTGAAACACTCAACATGAAATATTTTATATATTAGTATTTTACGACATACATTAACATTTATTTTTTCAAGAAAAACTGTGTATACTTCCCCATGATTCATGGATGGTAAACGGTGGTAAAAGCCTAAATGTCCACCTTAATTATAGGGCCTAACCTTGGGGACATCTAGTGAGGACCAACATTCTAACACAATACTCATCCACTGGAGCTAACCCATAAGACTTCATCCATTAACATTTATTTATTATATTTTTTATTATTATATATAAAAATAATGTGTACTTACATTATTTTAATTTAATGATAATATATAGTTGACCATGATGATTAACATCCACTCACACTAATTAATCTATAAAACCTTAAGAAAATAAGAAATTATTTCAATTTCTTTATAATTGTATTTTATTATATTATAAAATAATAATACTATATTATATAATTATTAATTATTATATTTAATGTTACAGTTATAATTTTTATATACTATTTAATTAATATTAATATTAATATTAATATGTAGCATAATTCTCTTCTAAAAGTCAACCTTTTCCGCTTGTATACATTCTCTTCGGAGAGATATATTCCCTTCATTAATTTATATTATAAATAAGTTTTCCACATTCACGTCCATATTGTAAGAAAATAAATTTGATATTTTTTAATGTAATATATTATTTTATTATATTATATTGTAAATTTATTATGTAAAAGTAATTATATTTTACATTAGTATATTAAAAATATATTAAGTATTATTATATTATAAATGTGTAAATTTTTCTAATATTATTATATTATATTTAATATTGTTATAATAAAATTATATTATATGTTAAATATTATTATATAGTTTCAAGGATTAGCTTAATTAGTTTAAAGTCAAACATGACTTTATCATGCTTGTTGTTGGGCTAGGGGTGTAAGCTTGGGAATAAGGAGGAAGTGTTCTCAATTGATTGTGAATGATTTTGGGAACTTGAGAGAGGTTTAATGTCAAGGAAATGGGAGTTTGGGATTGGGTTTCCATATAGAAAGTTTTAAATTAAAATTCTATTTTTGGTATTAATAGTATCATTTTTCAATATTATTAAAAATATAAATATTTTTATTCCATTATTAGGAACGCTAATTTATTACAAATATATTTATTATATTTTTTCAAAATATCACTATAAAACAAAGACTAGATTACATATAAATATTATTTTAAAATTATTTAAATAAAAAAACTTAATAATACTCATTTTATATTTGTGGATATGAATAAATTTTAATGCATCTATGTTTGTGTGAATATGAATCAACACCATGTCCATGGTAATAGCGAGTCATGGATTGACCTCCAATTTTATTGAATTAAAATTTAAAATTTCTCATTATGTGGATACATTGTAATGTAAAATATTTTTCTAATATATAATATTGTGGTGAAATTTCTAAACATTATAGACACTAGTATACATGCTCCCAATGTTCTAAAAACTCTTGCAGCATAGGATTATATATTATAAATTATTATTATCATATATTGATATATATAATTTATTCTATTTTCATATTATATATTATTAGTAATTATTTATGGTATGATATTTATTATCATTTGTTATCTATGTACAAGAATTTAAACTTCTCATTATTATTTTCAAATTTCATCTCGTAATTCTATATGTCATAGTCTAAATGTTCTACAAAATGACTCTTCTCCGATGATTTTTTTCAGGGACATTTGCCCCAAATCTAACAAGAAATTGTTAGATCCGCATATTTGAGTTATTATTTCTGTATAATCTGAGTGCCCTATGGGTTTTTCAGCGTGTTGTATCCATTATTGCATTCATAAATGGATTTTAAACAACAAAAAATAGTGATTTCATGCAAGTTTATGCCGTTGGATTCTGACGAAAAAAGTTGTTTCGTAGAACAATTAGACAATGCCATTCTATATTAGTATAGCTTATATGGCAGCGTGATGTGGTATACACAACTTTGATGTGACACACATGGATTATTATTTTATAATTTCCCTAGGAGGCCCATTTTTGGATCAAATTTTCTCTAATTCTACCAAAACCAAGTTTCAAGGAGTGTATCCTACCTCCACTTCAAAGTTTTCCTTTGTCTGGGCGTTTAAAGCATCACCTCCTATTCTTTTGGCTAGGAAGCTGCCCTCTAATTTCAAGTCCTCTAGAGCCATAATCTCATGATTTCTTTTTTTTTTTCACCCAACTGTAGGTTCATCGGTGCCTTCTTCCTCTTAATGCACTTGTGACACTTCCTTGATTTCTCATCCTCTCAAGGTCCCAAACCCTCTAACTTCTAAAACCCTAAATCACTTGATTTGGAGGATGATATCCTACTCATTAGATCCTAGTCTAATATAGCTCCAATGAAACAACCAACATTTCTATCCTTTCTATGAAAATAAAAACTAGATGATCTTGGTGTCGAATCTAGTGGGATTTTGGAAAGGGGATTTATTGCACAAGGTATTGTCTCATGTGTTGATGGTAACTCCCCATCTAGTCTCTTGTAGAGAAAGTAAGTTTCAGAATCTGCTAGATCTATCAAGGATTACTTTATTGTTAAAGCCCTTTCCTCACATTAACTCCTCATAGGTTGCATCATGTTGTGGACTAAATACCTTGTGTAAACTAACATCATCACATGTCCAGCCACCAGAATGTGTTATCACCAACTCGCTGTTAATTTCCATGGGTTCTTCCTCCAATTGATATGCACCCCAAAATTTTCTTGAAGGGAAAAATACATACTCATGAGTATTAATCACTAGATTGCACTAGATCTATTGACCTTTTGGTGGATCCTCTGAAAAATCCATGGCTTTGTCCTTCATTTTATGCAAGGATCGCCACACCCTCCTCACCACAACTTCAAAATTCCTCCCTCGCCTCTAGATGTGATCCTCTATGTAGATATGAAACTTTTCTACTAGTATAACTTCTTTTCACACCATTCTATATCTTCTCTACATGAGAAAAAAAATAAATCTTCTTTATCATATTTACAAATAGATTTCTCTTCTATTTTTAGGCATCACAACTCTCCACACTTGAGGTTTTCTCTTCGGCATAATTACTTCTCAGATGGTGCACATGTCTAGCTTGTATTTAACATTTGATTGTTCGATCTAGGTTAGGGTTTCTTTAGTTTTCCTCCAAGTGGTTACAAGTTTTGAATCTAAAAATTCAATAGATATCAACTTCCAAAAATTCACCTACAATCAACTTCTAGGGTTACTACAAACCTTAAAAATGTAGTTGTAGAAATTTTCAAGTAGCTGGAATAAAAAATGGTGAAGTGATGGAAAGTGTAGTTCAAAGATTCAATGGCCCATGTAGTGTTTGTATGGCTAAGAAAATTTATGTATCCATAGCCAAGGGAGCATTGGACCTACTATCGTAGTGGACTTGAATCAAGTTCATTTATCCTAGAGGAATGAATAAATCTATTAGTTGGTCATATGTTACCTCTAGGTTGATATCTCCCTCATAAAGTGAAGCTAATGGTGGAAACTATGGTGTTATCTTTTCTATGATAATAAAACATAATTCCCATTCCAAAAAAAATCGGTTGTTAAAAATTATAACAATGGTCGAAATTCAACGAATATGCCCAAAATCCCTAGACTAAATGGGTTTGAAACACAACATTGTGATAACTATAGAAAACTAGAGGTGAGAAGCATTAGAAAACTAAAGATGACAAATAGACCTAGTTTTGAAGTAATTGCTATGTTGTCATTTAATATAAATATTTCCCTATCAAATAAAGATAGACTAATGACATATATGGAAATGTTTCTTCATATTCTTTATTGTTCCCAACTCTCACATGCCCCCTTCTTCATATTCTTTATTTACCACCTCTCACATTCCCCCTTCACCCTTTCATCTGCCAATTGTAATTCAAAAGAAATATTAAATATTACAGTTGCAATAGATACGTTTATGATACTAAATTTATCTCGAATGTAATCATATATAGATCATACCCTATGGGCTAAATGAACTTGCCCAATTCAAGATGAGTGACATTCTTCACCTTGCTACTTGTTGTAGCAATGAATCTATGACATTGCATAATGGAAGAGGTTTGTTTTCATTCTAAAATATTGGAATCTAGTGTGGGTCTACCATTTCTAAGGCTTGGCTTTCGTAAACATTGTCATGTGCCCAATTGTATAGATCTTCTAATCCATCCTTGAGGTTCAGCTCAAAATATTTTATACTAGAGGATATCAAACTTACTTCATCTTGACTTAGTGGATGTACATGGTCCTGAATGGGTTTATATTGTTACTATTAGTGAGCAATTCCTTTTAGTTGTGAGCAATTCCTTTTAGTTGTCGTTTCTTGTTATTTCTTCTCCATGTCTACAATTCACCACTTCAATAATAATTTTTTTATCATTGCAATGTTAATTGATATCATTCACTATAGAAATGAATATTTCAATAGAAGTCATGGGTCAAGGGTATAATTTGATCTTGTCACATGTGATAAATGCAGTGAATTTTACTAACTTATGATTTGAATCTTTGTAATACTTAACTTAATTCTCTGTCTGATTAATAATTACTTAAGATATGTATTTTCTTCTATGATTTCAAATATAGATTCCTTAAAGGCTCAGTTTATTGCAATTCTAGTGGTAGCTATAACTATGGGAGTTGTTCAATTAGTGTCTACCACTATGAACTCATCTCATAAAAAATCATCTTTGTTATAGCTTGTAAAATTTCATTTTTCTACCTCTTCCAAAGTTGCAACAAAATTTACAAGATTGAAAGACACAATGGTGAGAGGGTGAATCCATTGAGATGTGTCCCACTTTTTGGTTAAATGTGGCAATGAAATTTGACATTTTACATATTTTTTAAATTGAATCCCTCCAAACTCATATACACCTTATGGATTTTGGCACACAATAAATCCACAGTGAATCCACATATTTTTAGTATTTTTTTGGATGTGTAGTATTTAAGATATGTAATTTTGTTTGGGGCCTTCAATGCTCAAGAGAGAGAAAAGTTTGTATAAGTTTTAGAAAAGAAGAAATAAAAAATATAGTATGAAATTGAAATGAAAGAATTATAAGTCATTGGATATAGGATTAAATGATGAATATATAGGAACTAAGTCCACCACCTTCCATGGAAGAGAGGAGAAGATTTCACCTTCCAAAAGTTGTAGCTCTATGAAGATATACAAAAATGGGAAAGGATTCTTGATTTTCAAGCCTCCAATCAAGCTCTAAACCTTGATCAAGGAGTTTAAATTACATTAATTATGGGAATGTGAGAGGGGGAGAGGGTTTGGTATTCATAAAAGAATCCGTGAGCATAATAGTGAGGGTTTTTGCAGTTTCCAAAACTAGCTAGAAACCCCAAATTCTACTCACATACAATGGAGATAAACTTACAATTATAGCATGGCCCGCATAATATTACCATTGGTCTACTGGATGATGGGCCACTTTGTAATTGAAAGTGAGGCATTAATCTTCCTTCCTTTCTACTTAAACAACATAACTTGTGTTTATACATTATTGAACATTATTTTTTCATTGTCTAGGTATTATTAACCTTGTTTACTAATTCTATATATGTCCTCTCATTCATGAAATGCAACACAATAGGTTACTTTGTGACTACTCAAGAAAACACTAAAAATTGTCTTCCCTTCACTTTGTGTTCATTGATAATGTTATATAATCCACCTAGAACCCTTATCACTTGAGAATTGAATACTTCATCTATTATTGCAATTCAAGTGTGAACCATACTTTTCATTCATAATTGTAAAGATGATTATACTAATGCACTTCATAAAGAATACCACAAACTATAATTGTGACTTCGCATTAACCAAAGCAATTGCAACCATAGATACTACCTCCACATTGGTTATGGCAAGTGTTATGGAACAATTGATAGATAAAATGAAAAATATATTTGGGTCCTTACTTTGGATAAAGAGATAACCATATTTGTGTTACTATATGAACCATGAGTCCTAACTCTAATAAACATCCATAAACATGATTAAGTAACCATAGTGACACAATTAGTACTTTACTACTGGCCATGCACCCACAACCCTCACAAAGGTTGTCCACATATCCTTTATTTTCTATATCCTTTTCCCCTTTTAGGTGCATCAACTTTCTTTTCTTTAAATGTGTGCATTGGTAACATTTATTCTGTAACATAGGGGTGAATTAGTGATTAAAACAATCATAAATTTAGTAAGGGTTTTCGTCTCTATCAAGTGTTAAAGATTGTTGTACTAATGAGAAACAACCCCACATAAAAAAATTGACTCTGAATTCCAACCTTTTTTTTGCTAATGCATCTCATTACAACACAAAGTCCCCTACTTCGAAATATTTGTTAAATGATGATTAATCAAACCATATTTTGACCAAAAATTGATCGGTAAAAAAATTATATCTAGGTTTCCCTCTCTCCTAGCACCATCCTGGATAGTTTCAAAGAGGACATGAATATATTTAGGGGAAGGATAGATTTCTTCCGATATTCCAAGAAATATGGTGAATTTTGAGAAGAGGCTTTAGATGTCAAATGTTCTACCCAAAGGACATTGGAAAAAACATGTTACCAACTTTTGAGGTGGTCTTATACAATTTTCTTAATTATACGAACTTTTTTTTTTGTTGGTAGTTTTTTCCAACTTATTCCCTAAGGATAAAAAATTATATGAATGTTTAATATGATCCCCTTGTCTGAAAAAACAAATATGGTAACTAAGAATACCTTAAATATTTAGCAATGCTAAACAATAATGCCACGAGAGCACCAAAATTGGTTACAATGTTTTTTTTTTTGAGAAATTGGATAACCAACTTCACTAAAGTGGTTTTCATTAGGATGGCCTCATCCCACTAAGTGTAGTTATGAATACCTATTAGAATGTACTTTTTCACAAGAGAAGAGTTAGGATTCATCATGATAGTGAATTTAATATTCCATTGTTTGAAAAATTGGTCAACATTAACGTGATTTAGAGGAATGGAGGGGATTCTCTATTTTCCAACAAAAAATTTGGAAAGTGTGACACTTGCACACATGGCCATGAGTAGCTTTAAATAAAATTAACTGATAGTGTGCTACTTTGAGGATATTGTTGGTTATGGTGTCACATGAAAAGTTTCCACTACAAGGCCCGTGATGCAATTCATTTAAATCATTTTGAGCAACGTGTTATTAAAGACGTGCTAACAATACTTTGTCATAACGTCTTCAGAAGAGGACTACTTCTTCCATGGTATACTTTTCATGTTTGATCCTTAGTTCTCTTTTTCCTTTTGGATTCAAAAGTTTAGGGGTGGTACCCTAGTGTAAGTAAAACTTTAAGTCTTCATAGCATGAATTAGCGAGGATGAATACAAATTGAACGTCAAAATACATGTAGGATTTGTTCTCCCTCCCTTCATCATTGTGTTTGTCTTGAGATTTATATTATAATTCACATGCACCTTGGTCATGGATAAGATTGGCGGGTTAATTCCCATGTTATTATCTTGAATTATTGTAACCCAATTACATCTCTTCTCTCCTAACTCCTTTTTGGTAAAAAAGGATCACACCATAGGGTGAGGCACTATGGACAAAGTATGGATTTTGAGGATATATGATATAAATTTTTTAATAAATTATTTTTTCTAAGGAAAATTTCATAAGGAAACTCAAGGGTTACTTCTCCACATTTATGGTTGGTTTCCTAGTAAAATTGTTGGTGTAGACTAATGTTCCTAAACTAGGGGATTCAAACCAAGCACTCATAGACACGACACTAGCCAAATTCCCTATTGGTGAAATTTGGTTGAGCTCACTGCTTGCATTAAATTTCTTGACAACTTTTACTAACACATATGTATAGAAGTGAAAGTGTATACATGGAAATATCCATTATAATTTGGGCTAACAAGAAAAGATTGGACATGATAGAATTCTTAATTTCCTAAAAATCCCCATCTTTTTAATGTGTCCAAACTATCTAAGAATCTTTCTTAATTGTTTTGTTTATAGGTTCAATGATTTCAAGAAAGTTTGAAGTAAAATTCATTACAAAATTTATCTTACTAGGAAAGAAAAAAAAATTGCATGACTTTCATTGTAGCCTAGAGAGGAATGTAGGATATGCCTTTTACCTTTTCTGAATCTACCTAGATTGGATTCATAGTAATGATATGTCTAACAATTTTCCCTCAATGGAAATGAAAATACTCTTCTTGGGGTCGAGGAAAATCCCATATTTATGACATCAATTAAAAATGTGAGTGAGATGTTGGGCATGATTGGATCATTTTTAGAGAAGACACAGTTTCCATCCATGTGCCTCTTTATTAATTTGAAGTGTAAAAAAGAAATATTAATTGTACACTAGAAGGTAGTATCATCATTAATCAATCCAAAGGGTATTGTATAATATGCATAAGTGCCCCACTTGGTTGCAAATGTGGTTTTTGATTGATCATTATACGGAAAAAAACCTCAATGTATCCAAATAATTCAAACAATATGGACATCATCTCAAAATTGTGACCAATTGTAGAATTTGGTCCATGGACGAAGGAGGATAATTATCTTTTTTGGAAGCCTTATTGAGATTTCTAAAATACATGCATAAGCATATCTCTCTACTATTTTTACGAACATGGATTATATTAGCTATCTAAGTACTATGCCTTACTAAGTGAATAATTCAGTCATCCAAGATTTTTTTTCAAATATTTTTGAACGAGAAGATACAATGAAAGTTGATCTATAAACTGCCATGGATATTCCACTGGAACAATTCGTCACAATAGATCTAATAAAATACTAAAAATTTACTATTAAGGTTATATTTCCTTTAGATCTCCAGAATATTTAATTAATGATTTTTTTCTTATGCAAGAACTAGATCAAATGTGGAAAATAGAGAATGGAAAAATACAATCACACCATCCATAAATAAACACAAGATTTGACCTAGAAAACCCAATATGAAAGAAAATCCAGCTAGAAGGTGAGGTTGCTCCGCTCTCTTTTCTCTGGTATGGAAATGATGCAAGTACAAATAAAGAGGCACTCTTTGTGGAGTTTCCTTTGAATTGTGGCCTATGTGGCTACTACATAATCTCTCCTCCTCTATTATTCTCACATAATACCAGTCTCATATGTTTTTCTCAGCTATGGAACAAGATACAATGCAAAATAATCGAACCCCTTCTCCTCCTAGTGGTCTGGTATTTAATATATCCCAATAGCCATCTAGGGACATGTTTTTTACTTCCTCAACCCTCAATTTTGGTAGGGTTTTGAACCTTATATAAATTTCTCTAAATCCCTCACATGGCTAGTGTAAGAACCCTCCTAGTTAAGGACAACTATTCTGTCAACAGGTGCAAAATTTTTTTTGTTTGTTAAGTGTGTGCGCGTGTGTAGAGGAAACAACCCGCTCGACTCTACGTCACCCCTCAGACTAACAAGATGCAAGTAAGACAAACACAATCAAGACGACCCGACACATCACAATGACAACCAGAAATAAACACACATGGACATAAGGCGTGCAACTAGCAGCTGTAAGCATAAAAAGACACCAGGGGTTAGGCACAGTACTATTACAGAATGAAAGAATCCAACAGTAGAGTCGCAGTAGTGGAACTGTGCCTTTAAACAGCCCGAGACTACTGATACGGCTCAGAGCGTGTCGCAAGAGTGGAATTGTGCCTTTAAATAGCCCGAGACTCTTGATACGGCACTGGATTCCTTCCACCGGATTTACACATAGACACAAATACTAAGCCACAAGAGGTGTCTATATCCCGCTTGACACGAACCTACTACGCAATACAATACCACTAGGTA
>SNQJ01S0005237.1:0-14732 GCA_010110895.2 Picea sitchensis
TTCCACATAGTGTTTCAAGTGGGAACCATTAGTATTGTAAGAAAACAATCGATCCTCCAAATCCTTTAGAAGGTATGAGTTTGTGTCGAGGATAAAAGCGATTTTGAAAGGACCTAGCCATAAATTTTGGAATTTAGAACGTCTTCCTCTTTCAACATGGGTTGAGTCCCATAGTAGGACTTTATCGTCAAGCTTGAATTCAACAACCTTTGCTCACTTTTTGAAATAATTTTTCACCATTTTTTGCCTTCTTTTTAGGTTGTCCAAGGCAAAGTTTCTTTGTTCTTCCAAGGCTAAGAATGCATTTATCCTTTGGGGAACATTAGAAAAAAATAATTCTTCGGTCTATAACTTCGGTCGTAAGGAAGACAGTTCTAGTTTAGTAGGAAGAATAGCCTCTTGGCCATATACGAGATGAAAGGGATTAAATCATGTACTTGCTTTGGTGGTTGTATGGTCTACCCAAAGAGCATAAGTGAGAAGCGTGTGCCACTAGCGATGTTTGTCTTCTATGATTCTCTTTATGATCCTAACCAGATTCTTGCTAGTGGACTTTGCTTGCTCATTTCCCTGAGGGTAATAAGCAAATGAAGTAAAATGTTTGACACCTAATTTAGCCATAAATTGGGTCATTTTTGCAGAAATGAAGGTTGGGCCATTGTCCGTAATGATCTCTAACGAGATGTTGAATTTGGAAAAGATATTAGATTCTAGGAAAGAAATTACATGCTCATCTTGTGCGTGTCTAAGAGGGACAACCTCAGTCCACTTAGTAAATTAATCAGTGGCTGTCAAAATAAAGATATGCCCTATAAAAGATGGAGGATTGATGGGACCAATAAAATCTAGACCCCATTTAGAAAAAGGGAAATCTGGGAGGGCAGGTTGTAAAGGCATGGCAAAAAGTCATTCTTTCCCAATGAATTTTTGGCATTTATCACAGTATCTTGCAAATTTATATGAATCGCGGAACATCGAAGGCCAGTAGTAACCATTTCTTATGATCTTAAAAGCGGTAGTCTCAGCAAAAAAATGATCACTGATGTGGATGAAAAAAGCTGATGATCCATAGATTTTGAATAATAACTTCTATGCTTCTTCATCATTTACACATCGAGGTAACAAACCATCAGTAGACCTCCTAAACAAAAATTCTCCTAAAATTGTATACTTGGAAGCTTCAAGGTGGAGTCTCCTCCTCTGGTGAGGATCCAGCTCATCTAGAAACTTTTGATACTGCAAATAATACACCAGATTTTTATACCAAGGATGTTCGGATAGAGAAAGATTTTGATTTTCAATATAAAAATACGTTGAAAGAGGATTATCTTGGTCATCAAGTTCTTCACTTGGTTCAGGATGTTGAGATAAGTGAAGAGCTAGGTCTCATTCCTTGATTGTCTTCAAATTCATGATCGTCAAATCATGCTCCTGAATTTTCGCAAGGCAATGTGCAAGTTTTCGTAAAAGATAAGTTTGTGAAAGCATAAACTCGACAGCAAGTAAAGGGACTTTTACCTGCATATGTTTTCCCAAAATAAAATGGTGAAATTTTTCTATAGCCTTGACAAGAGAAAAAGCATGTTTCTCGATATAAGAATATTTGATCTCATCATCTAATAAACTTTGACTCATGTAAGCTACAGGTTTTTCATTGTTTTGGTCATCACATTGTAAGAAGATAGCAGAAATTGCTTCCTTGGTGGAATTGCTATATATGACAAAGTCTTTTTCAAAATCCAGTTTCGCTAGAACCAGCGCAGAGCTGATTGATTTCTTAACCCTAAGGAAATAATTCTCGATGTCATTTGTCCAAGAAAAATAATAATCTCGCTTCAGAAGATTATGTATTTGTTTAACCACGACAGCAAAATCGGGAACAAACCTATGGACAAAATTAATAATGCCCATGAAAGCTTGAACTTCTTTCTTGGAGGTGGGGGCATGGAGGTTTAGAATGGCAGTAGTCCTCTCAGGATCTATGCTTATCCCTGAATCAGAAAAAATATGACCGAGGAGCTTTCCCTTCATGACACCGAAAATAGATTTGGAAGGATTTAAAAAAATGCCAAATTTTTTGCAGCGCATGAGAAATTTTCTAAGATGACCAAAATGATCCAACCAGTTTTTAGAATAAATAGTCAAATCATCAAGATAATCTTGGATAATATTACCGATTAGATCGTCAAAAGCTATCTGCATATTTCTTTGAAAGGTGGAACCTGCATTCGATAATCCAAAAGGCATGTGTTCATAAGCGAATGTGCCCAAGCGTGTGGTAAATGTGGTTTTATACCTATCAGTCATTTTTACCTTGATTTCATTATACCCTGAGAAATAGTCAAGTAAGGACATCATTTGAGACCCTGCAACTTGTTGTAAGATCATTTCAATGTTAGGAAGCGGAAAATGGTCTTTGACACTTGCTCTATTCAATGCACGGAAGTAGACACATAATCTAATCTATCTAGTAGTTTTCCGAACAGGAATGAGGTTTGAAACCCAGTCGAAATACTTAACTAGAAAGATTATATTAGCTTTCAACAATTTTTCCAATTCTTTTCTAATAGTGGCTTCGAGCGCATGGTTAATAGGTATTTTTTTTTGCTTAACTTTTTTTATCCCTTCCTTGATAGGAATGGAATGATGTATGAGAGCATGATCAAAACTAGGAAGATCCTTGTATGACCATGCAAAAACATCTTGAAATTCATGGAGTAATTTTGTGAATTTCGTTTTTTCTTCATCAAAACATTGGGCACCTAATTTAATGATCTTTGGGGATTCGGATGTCCCAATATTCAAGGAAATGGTATCACCAACCTTCCTTTTTGACTCCTCTTCCTTATGTGTTTCTTTGTTGCCTATCACTTGACGAAAATGAACTTTCGAGAGGAGTCAAGCCTTTAGGAAATTTGTCATTTTCAATAGAGATGATTTCTTTGGGCTTAAACGGTTCATTTTGTATGAAAGCGCAAATGCCTTCGTCACTCAGGAAAACCTCCCATGATTCTACGTTATCAAGGATGTGAGGACGATATATAGATTGAAACATACAATCATGTATTTGAGGTAAAAGTTGTCGAGTAGGGGATGCTGCAAAAACATCTAGCCTATCAGCCATTGAATTAAGTTCCCTCTTAACATGGGTGATGTTCAATGATAACAGATTTGAAATGAGCATCCAAACAGCTTGAGTATAACATTTATGTAACTTATTGCTTAGTGAATAAATCTTATGTACAAGATTCACAACAAGTTCAGAATCACCAGATATTGTGAGGTGGCTACAACCAAGTTTATATGCATTTTCGATGCCTAACAATAAGGCCTCAAACTCGGTGACATTGTTTGTGCAATAAAATTCCAACCTATCAGAGAAATTGTGTATTTTACGTATAGGAGAATATAGAATGATGCTAGATCCGTTTCCTTTCTTTGAGCATGAGCCATCGAAATGCATGTGCCACACACCATCATCAAAATAAACTGGTTCAAGCATAGTGTCACCCTCATTAGAAAATATAGAGTACACTCCCAAATCTTCCTTGAGATAATTTACATTAGGTTGGGGAACGCTCTCTATATACCGTGAAATTGTTCCTTCCTTAAGGACTATAATTTTATTTTTGTTCTGAGGAACAGACAAATGTATTCCATCAAGTGAAAGGTATCCACCAGTTAAGTCTTGCCAATCTCTTCCTAAAATAATTCAACAGTTACTCACCGGCATATCAATTACTTGGATGTTGAGGGTTGTTCTTATCTTAGGATTTGCGCACATAACTAAGGTTACATATTTGATTTCTCCTATAGTTGATTGTTGCAAACTATTATAAGAGAGCATGCTTCTAGAATTTCCGTTAGTGAAAGACAAGCCAAGCTCTTCCATGATAATTTTAGACATTACAATTGGACCAGACCCACCATCAACTAGGAAACAATGAGCTATTTTATCCATGATTTTTACATAGATATAGAAAGGGGGGTTTTTTACAAGGTTCCTAAAATTATTTACACCTATCTTATTTACAATTGAGTCTTCTTCATTTGACTCTTCAAATAGATTGGCTATGGTAGAAATCTTAACTTCCATAAAGTTTTTAAGATGCTTTTGTTGTTCTGGGACAACAACCATGTCCAAAAGAGTAGCATAAGCTTTGATATTAGCCAATTTATTAAGGATATTATACTTAGAATAAGGGAGAGGAGAAGACACTCCTTGAGTATCCGAAGTTCTGACAGCTTGTGTATCAGCACTTTGAGAAGATGAGCTTGGGGTGGATGAAGTGCGGGGAATGTCATATTTTCCCTTGGCAGTGTAGGATTTATTCCTGGTATTAATTACCATAACATCTTTTGGTTCAACCCAATTTAAAACAACGATTGTGGTATCAGGCCTTTTGCCAAAGATCTTATCCCTAACATTTCTCTTAACTTTTCAAGTATTCTCCTCATGATTTTATTCTCAAAATTTACACCAACTGCGAGCCATTATGGCCTTTGGCTGAAAATTATTTTCATTAGTATTCCTAAAAGGCGCTAAGGAAGAATAATAAGCCTTATGGGAAGAATAATAGGAATTTCCTTTTCGCTTGTAGGTCATCATCCTATTATTCATATCTTGCACGAGTTGTAGGAGGGAAGACATGTTTGTTTGCTTGACCAATTCTTCCTTAGGGAGAGATGTTCTTTCAAGTTGATATTCATATTATAGGCAAGTCTGAAGAGAGGAACCAAGATTGTAAATAGCCTTTTCTTCAAGTCTATGACGATAAGGAGAAGGTAATGCATTATAATAATGCATAAAAGCACACTGATTTTTAGGACGAATTAGTTCAGGGATTTTATTATTTAATTTGGTGAAGCGAAGGTTAAAATATTTAATGGTATCACCATCCTTATAGGAAATATTATTGTATTCCCTTAACTGCCCAACTCGACTTTGGGGTTGTCCGGAAGTGGACTTGAACTAATAAACCAATTCTTCCCAAGTGGAAAGGATTTTGGGAGGGAGGTAAAAAAAATCTGATGTAGCTTTCCCTTCGAGAGAGTTGATAAATAAACGCATGCAAGTGTCGTTATCATTAGCCCCTATGTTATGACAAGCATTAGGAAATGTTACTAGGTGTTCATTTGTAGTAACGGTTCCATTTCCCGAAAACCTAGGCAAATGGTCTTTGAATTTTGTTAATGGGTGAGTGGTTGGTGTGAGATTCAAGAGAGAAGATACATGCCACGGGGTGGTCGTAGAATCTTCCTCAAATTGGAAAAGGCCATATTTATTTATGACTTTAGCAGGGTTGGTAGTGGATTGAATGGGGATTTGATGATTGTAGATACTACCAATTATTGATGAAGTATAAGGTTTCAAGGAGAGGAGGCACCTCTGGTGCCACTACCACTATCTGTAGATGTCATGTTGAAGGTGGTATGTATGGGTGATAAAGGTGAACAGGAAGAATGAGATAAAGTTCACCTAAGAGCACTTTCTTGTGTTGATAAGACAATTTTTCTCCTTCCTATTTCAAAAATAGGGGTAGCTTCAGGGGACAACCCTCTTCTCCTTCGAGAGATGTGAGGATTAGAGGACATGAAAAGAAAGACCAAAGAGGTAGGAAAAGGGGGGTTATTGTTGATTTCTGGGTTGACTTTTCCTGGCTTCCCAACGTTCACGAATATTTATGTCCCTTTTAATTACTTCCCAAGAGCATTCAAGTTCAGCACAATTAATAGCAGTTTCTAAAATAGTGTTGAATCAAGTTAATGTGATGTTGGTTTGGTCATCAATATTGTTTCCAATATTGGGTTGTCTTGTAATAGGTATTGTCATGGAAAAATCAGTCAAAGAGTAATCTAATAAAATAGAAAAATAAAATACAATTGTGATACATTCAACCAGAGAGATATGGAGGATCTCCCTTTTATGGTCACCAAAAAAATGTTGAGGAAAAGGTATGAGGAACCTTACTCAAGCATTTTTAGATCTTGTTGGGGTAAGGCAAGATAGTTGGGAATGTTACCCAGGGTTTATAGCCTTAAAATAAAATAAACAATCACTTAATCCAAAGGTATTAAGTACGAGGGACCAAGGCTGGATTTTTATGTATTATATGTAACTGTGCAAAGAAATAAACAAAGCAGAAATTACATTGGTATGTACATGGAGATAAAAGAAAAATATAAACCAAATCAATAAAATACATATGTGAGACTGAAATCAGAAATCTGATTTTTATATTGATTTCATTCTAAGATATAAAGTTGAATTATCTTTACAAACCCATGCGAGGGTAGGGACCAAAGTCATGTTTAGAAGCCTTTGATGGGCACCATACAAAAAGACTCTGACAACAAAAGTAAAGTAAAGCTAAAGATCTGGACCAGCTTGCCACAAAATGTTGTCACTTGACTTTGCAAAAAAAAATTATCAATCAAGAAATGTAATTCATAAACAGAAAAGAACACACAGACTACCAAAAATAAATCATACACCTTTAAAAACAAGCTGCTAAAATATATGATTCAGTTTTGAATCGTGTTTTCTTCAATAAGACCCTGCTATCATCAAGATGGTTAAGCCTTTTAGTAAACTCGGAATGAATGAAAAATTAAAGTATAGAGCAAGTATAAAGCAAACCTTAGAGCAAAAGTTCTCCCTCTATTATCTCTTGCCCTTGTCTCTTCATTTGATTGAGCTTTTATCTTTTCTCAATAAGTTATGGTAGTTCAACTACCTTTATTTTGTTAAGCTTAATATCTTAACTAATTAGTTGAGACAAATAAATAATAATATAGATAGATAAAGGTCTAATTAAATAATAACTAAATAGGTGGGACCCCTTGTGACTCCCATTTTCAATTTCTTTTAATAATCATCAAAACATGAAGTACAACACCCAAAACATTTGCTTCAAACATCTGCCTTGTAACTCCCATGTTCATATTAATGATCGAATATTTTAACATCAGCAAAATAGAACATGACTATATCCAAAAATAGCATTATATCTATGTTGTCCAAAACATTGTCTAAATATGTATTTGTTGTCCAAAACATTGTCAAAATAAAAAGAGTGTCCTCAATAGAAAATAACATTAAAAACCATATTTGTTGTGAGAGGCATTTTGCCTCTTTTCAGTGTTGTCCTCTTTAGATCCCATTTCTGATTTATCCTGTGTAATAGCATTCAATTGATGGGAACCTTGTGGGTGGACTGCACTGATGAAGACGAGAGGACACGGATTCAGAGGAATATTTGGATGACTTGGAGGGAGTGGCTACTCCTTTTCCTTTATCTAGCTCTGGCTTGAGAACATCAGTTTTTAGCCTTTTACTTGCATGGGAGGACTGTACTAGTGAGACAACATGATCAGCTTGGGCATTTGGATTTATTGGCAGTAGAGGAGGGGGTAATGGCAAAGACACAGTGGGCCAACCATGGTGATGAGCTACAGGTTGATGAAAAATCTCTTGCCAACTATCATTGAGAGGTGGTTCTGGTTGCATAGACACATGAGGGGGAACGTGGATACCAGAGACATTCTAACACAGCTGGTAAGCAGGCCTCTCAGGTATAGGTTGTAGAATTCCTTGGCCAACTAGATTAAAAAACCCAGCTTGGAAAAGTTGATTCACCTCTTGCGGATCAGCGTCAAAATGTATCAAAAATCGTGGCCTTCTATGGCCTCTCCACCAATTACTTTCTCTACCTCTATTAGAACCTCTATTATCACCTATATTAACACCTCTACCATTATTTCCTCTGCTAAAGAAACTCATCCTGAAGCAATATTCCAAACATGTTATGAAAAACTCTTAACAATCCATGCATCAATACTCTACCTAAATAAAATCAAAAGCTTGGCTCTATCATTCAAAATAGAAGCACATGCAATCCATCCATCAATACTTTTAAACTCAACAATCAATCACCATTTGAACAGGGAATGATAGGGCTATTGGGAATATGGGGGGCTTTGTAATGAGCATAAAATGATAGCATGGATGGGAAAAAACCAATGAATACAGTTCAAGCCAATGCAGAAGTAACAAAAAATGTATCCATATCCAAACTTCCAACACCAGACATCATCTAGTCTATTTCTTTTGTTATTAATCGTTTCTCTTTCTTCTTCTTTTTAAATGAAATTCATAATAATATAACAGGGGATGTTTAAATGTATTTGGGAAGGCGGTGGGCATATAATGCGCGAAAAGTGAGATAATGGAAGGGAAAAAGACGATTATTGTTCTATTATATGCAATAATATTTATTGAAAATCATCATCACCATCATTTGCCAAAACTTTTCTTTGTTTAATAATTCAAATCTGAGACACGTTCATTTTATATTACCCAAATAAAAACCCCAGGAAAGTTCCAGGACTGTCAAACTTCACAATTTCCTTTTCAATTAGCAAATCTTTTATAAGAGACTGTTAATAGAGTCATTCGAAGCAATTAAAACCAGACTACATCAAGCGTGCATGGGAGGCTGAGACACAACATAAATCCATCGACCTTTCACTATTCAACACTTGTATCACAACCTCAATACTCGTTGCATAAACAGACTGGGTTCGAAACCCCATGTGAAATTGGTGCTCATAATTTGATATAATCATCATATAACTTCAAATTCGACCAAACCCCCATAGATAAATAACAAACGAGCCAAGACTTACTGCATATAACCAATCTTTCCCATTGTTAACAATATAACATACATCAAGACTAGAGTTCGAATATACCAATTTCCATATATCAAATAAAAGAACCGAGGTCTGAGAAAATGTAAAGGCGAAACATTCATAAGGGGTTTGTAAAAAACATTTAACCATATATTTCCACAACAAACCTCCCCTAGTGGACGCAAGGCAAATATGCATGTCTCACATGTATTCACAAACAATGGAAAGATAATTTTAAGGAGCTGCAAGTCTTCCAAAGATTGGGTAAAGGGTATGGTGTTATGCAAGAAAAAAAACCAATTGTTCTTTTGTTTCACAGAGAAAAACCCTTGAATTCGAATCACCAGAGATGAGTGAATCTGAAAGTACTTGCCATAATTATTTTCCAACAACCATAGCAACATAAGCAGCATTCATTATGGGCGCAACACAATCACATAATTCAAACAAAAAGGAATTTCGAACATTATTCTCAGCTTAAAACATTTAAATACCAACAGGGAGGAACCTCCATTAAAATGCAATTTGCACAACCGTGATACCCACATGCACCTATTATAAACTTCGGAAATCAAACATAGTATGTAAGCAAATCTAAGAGCCAACATCATGATTTTATTCAGAGCGGAGCTACAGTTCATGAATGGAGAGGTAAGAACCAACATACTTGTAAGGAGAATGCCAAAAAACCAACAAGCACCACTATTCTTCCCAAGGCCGAGCAAGACGGAGGCAACGCCATCCAAAGAAATCAACACAAATGAAATCCAAGTGAGGGTGCTGACCTCGAGGTAGGTTTAGAGTGATGTGCACTAATTTCACGTTGTTCTCACATTAATTTCCATCAACTAGAGCCAAGTACGAGCGCACCCAATACTTCTAACACACAGTCCACTATGTTTGCCACATAAAATTTCAATCCAAAATCAAATTAAACTCCTAAATCTTAACCTATACTCAATAATTAGCACCAAAACATGTTATGTCCCACATTCCTTGCTAGTGAAGGACTTCCATCTTATAAAATTTATCCACTTTCCACAATAGAAACAAGTATACCATAAGTGCAATGCACCATAACTATATGTGGCTCGTTCTTGAGGTTTGAACAACAAGTCAAAATATGTGTAGCAAGAATAAACCAAGATGCTTATTAAAACAAACATTTTCCCCTTTTCCTTTCTTTTTTAAATTAAATTTCCAACACACCCATCATTAGTCCATTTCACATGGAAAGCGGTTTCAAAGCTCTAGGTTTATTCCCAAACTGTAGAATCAATTTCACAAGGTAGTCCTAAGTGTAAATCAAATCAAAGTGTCTTTCATCATCATTCACATAATGAGGTCCCACCTATTTAGTATATTATTAAATATATATAAGTAATAAGGCATTGCAACCCATTTGCAGGCAGGGATTCCATGTTGTGCTTTTGGGCATCAACGCTCATCATCTTAGATCTTACCACTCATTTGTCACCCATTGCTTTGTTTTCTATGTTTCTTTGCTCAACCCTCCTCCAAAGCTCGACTCTTCTTGCATTTCTCTCAACTCTTCTTCTCCTGTGCTCTTCTGGATCCATTTGCTTCTCACCTTATCTCATCTTCTTTTGCATCGCTTATGTTGGATCTATTATCACTCCAAGAAACTCCTTAGGGTTGTAGACTAAGGATGCTTGGTAACTTAAAAATAATGTATAGGTATGCTTGGAACAATGGGATTACTTCAATAATTAATGTGACAGACAACTCATCATACATTCAAATGAAACAGTGCTTTCAGAAAAAAATGATCAGATCAAGTAATTTCAAAGGAGAGGATGAAGAACACTAATCTTGATTTGCCAAATACAATTGGGTGCAGGGCTTAATACAAGATAGAAAGAAAATCATTCACTTCAAATCTATGAGCTTAATAAAGAGATAACAGTCTTCATAAGCTAAGATAAACTGAAATGAAGTACAGAAAAGGAAACATGGATATTCATGATATTGAAAACGAAAGGAAACTGCAATTTTATTATATCATAAGAGTATATACAGTAGCACAAAAATGTATCCTACATTTCCCCCCCCTTTGTCTCTTAGAAAAGCTAGGAATTTATATCCTTTTACAATTAGTTTTCAGATCCTAAAACAATGGATCTGACATTCTAAAAATAGAAAGTCAAAACTAATTTACAAAAGATAGGGAGAGATCCTCAAGATGAGGTCAATCCATATCTAAGAGTAGTAGATTTGATGAAGTGCAGTTTTAGCCTCCCAACGCTGTTTGATTTGGTCCTCCAAAGATAAAATTCAAATTTGATGATATGTCTTCAAACCCCTGATATTCTGCCTTTGACAAGATGCCAAATGTGGTTGAAAAACCCCCTTTTTACCTTATCCCTCAAGACTAGCCTTTGAATCAGACTTGATAATTCAACAATTGTCTATTTGAAGTGGTTTCAAACCATTCAAACCCAAAAAATCCTGATCTGGGCAAAAATTCGGCTATTCTGGCCGTGACAGGCTTTCACCAGCTAATTTACCTGAAAATCCGCTCCTTAGTTGGTGAAAGGCGGAGCTTTCACTAGCTAACTAGCAAAATTCAAGACGGGTTAGCTGGTGAAAGTGCAGATTTTTTCAAAGTCAAATTTCTCAGTCATGGAGAGTCTGTTTTGCATGCTTGAATAGTCGATCGACATCTAGAAATCCTAAGCTTTCCAATGGTTCTTTCAAATATGCATTTGGAGCCTGGGAATTTATTCAAATATTCCCTACAATATTAGGCATCATTCTTTCAAAAATGCCAGTGCATTTTTTATCACTAACATCTGGCTCCAACTGGGATGGATACCTCCCTGTGAGGTCTCCAAGTACCTGGAAGACCTTGTGCCTTTAGTATTGGGCCATGGATTCATTCAGCCTTTTCAGTCCCAGCAATGTTTATAACCTGCATTTATGTCTTTGGCTATTTACAAGATCCCTTAAAATTTTGTTTCTGAAAACTCTGCCACTTGTCTTCGGAGTTGTTGCCACTTGTCTTTTGCTAAATTAAAATCTGCATATTGTTCCCTCAATCTTGAACAAATTATATCACAAGCATCTTAAGGATTTAAATTTATCTTCAATTTGTTACTTTCAAGATTCAAAGATATCACATGCCAGATATATCCTAGAAAAGTGGAATTTCTAACCAAATGCCCAACTGGAAATTTTAAACTATTGTTACTGCTATCATAGTTGAAGTATGAGCCATTCCACAGCTTCTCATACACATTTTTTGCCTTCTGAAATTTAGATCGAAAATTTTCTCCAGAAGCTTTATCACCAACTTCATCTGCCATGGCAGTAGCTGCCTGAAGGGCTACCACCCATAGTCCGCCAGAATAAGCACTGACACCTGAAACAGACCATGCATCATATGTTTGATCTGGGAAACCTTCATTTTCTATCATTCCATCTTTATCTTGGTCAAACTGATCCATGTAAGCCATGGCCATATAAACAGAGGGCCAAACAGCATGGGCAATATATTTTTCACCAGTTGCAACCAGATCTTTGTAAACCTGTAGAACAAATTTGGGGTTGAGATCTTTCCATCTACTAGGATCATGAATATTGTAAGCATTTAACTCACACCAGGGGTAATTCAATCCAAGATCATGTGGCACTGCACCTAAGACCTTTCTGACACCACATTCACCTTCAAATAAGAACTTCACCTTTTCTGGATCGTGCATCAATATAGCAGCAGCAAAATCTCTTTGGATGTTGAGCTCAAGTTTTGGAAATAACATAAGCAATGCAAAGGATGCATAGAAATGCACATCATAAGTATTCCACATCAAATACTCAATTCCTTCCAGGTAAAGAAACTGCCCAATATTTTCCTCCTTATCATTGACCAAGGACGGTCCAAAGGCTGAATTAGAAGTAGACGGATTGTGCATTTCTGACAATATTGCAGTCATTTTATCCAAAATTTTCATTGAAGGCATCCACCGCATGTCCTGAAGTTGTGAGGGAATATTCATCAGTATTCTTCTGAGATTGAACAATGTGCTTCTCCAACTCAATATTTCCAAATGGTAATGCATCATGTACTCTTTCACTTTTGTTATCTATTCCCTCAAAATTAGCCACCCCATTGGAGAAAGATTTCTCTGTGGCTTTTTCTCTATCCTGGATTGCAAGTAAGCCATCTGTCCAGACTGTACCTCCTGAAACAAGATATTGAACAAAGTAACATGACACCACAATGGGAGTTTATCATCTTGTAGTATAGGTCTTTGCCAACTTTCTATAGCTGACTCCCAATTTCGATGCTCAATGAGGGCATCCCAAACAATATTTGTTGCCGCATTTCCATCAGATCCATAAAATTTGGTATAGCATCTTTTATATGATTTTCCACTAGGAAATCTGACTTCCCGACTGTCCCATGCTAATGCAAATGTAACAATCTTCTTTCCATGAGGTGGAACTGCTACCGAAGCCACAACAGCAACACCAATTGAAGCCCCTTGTTCTTCTGGTTATGAGCGGCATGTGTAATAAATGTAAAATGATAATGTTGTTGCTCCTTTGCAAGAGTCGATACAACTACAGCAATAGGAAGAACTTCACCTTTTGTGCCAAAAATCCATGAACACAGGTCCATAATTATCGGCGAATCTTGAAGATCCCCCACATTCATCGCACAAATGAAATCAAAAGACCTTTATGTCCAACGTTTGTTCCCTGGGCGTACTTAGAACAATGATGCCCTCCTAGCTCATAATAGGCCATTCTTAATATGACTGTATAATAAAATTGACACCTAGTACTTGATGTGTAATGACATGCATCAAGATCGGCGCCTTAGATCTTAATGCATGTCATTACACCAAGCTGAGCATCTCTTTAGAGCACCTGCGCAACAAACTCTAATCTTGGCACCTGTAATCGCTCATCCATCGATTTTCTGGCATTCTGTTTTGTGTTTGAGTATTTTATACACATAGATGCTTCTTCAATATATTTGATGAGTTGTGAAAAGGGAAATCGAGCTGAGGTTTGGTTCGTGACTTAACTCATGGCTTGTGGCTTGTAGACTATGCGCTAGGCTTTGTGTTGAATGCACTTGACATGCAGATTGATAGACTTTGATTGACTTGATTATGATATGGCTCAGATTGTTATAGCTTATACTTCGGACTAAAATACGCAAGCACACACCATAATATTAGAGAAATTTGCTAAAATATGAAAAGCATTAGACGTTAGGGTTTACAGGAAATACTAACAAAGTTTTGGAATGCAGGTCAGAGAAATCAATGGAAGCTTGGTCTACAGATATTTGGAGACAAAACACTGGCCAAATGTATTTAGAAATGGGCATATTGAATGGAACTTTGAGGAGATACTCCAGAAATACCAGTGCATTTTTATGGCTGATCCTGTACGACTGCTCCTCTGCAAACCTGTAGCCTGTCAGTAGTCTGCTCTGATTATTTATGAGCTCAACAACTGAAAATATCTAGTTGTTTGTATGGTGAACTTATTCTTTTGCCTATTCCTACACTAACACTTTGCACTGCTTCTTAATCAAGTAAACTCATGCTTCCAATGAAGCCATGTAAGAAATTTATTTGCTGACAAAATTCTTGATCTTGATCCCAAAAATAAAAGAATGCATAGCCAACAGAGATGTGTTCCGAAAAAATGATAGAAACAGCCTTCATCTGAACTTTGAGTAGACTAAGGATGCTTGGTAACTTAAAAATAATGTATAGGTATGCTTGGAACAATGGGATTACTTCAATAATTAATGTGACAGACAACTCATCATACATTCAAATGAAACAGTGCTTTCAGAAAACAATGATCAGACCAAGTAATTTCAAAGGAGAGGATGAAGAACATTAATCTTGATTTGCCAAATACAATTGGGTGTAGGGATTAATACAAGATAGAAAGAAAATCCTTCACTTCAAATCTATGAGCTTAATAAAGAGATAGCAGTCTTCATAAGCTAAGATAAACTGAAATGAAGTACAGAAAAGGAAACATGGATA
>SNQJ01S0005237.1:14742-32127 GCA_010110895.2 Picea sitchensis
CACATGTGTGTGACTGATGCTGAATTTGCTATTGCTTACTTCCCTGCACTATTGTGATTGTCCCTCAGTGTTTCTGCAAAGAGTTTAAAAGACGCATAATTGTTTAAGCACAGTAACAACTGATTCACCCCCCCCCCCCTCTCAGTTCTCCAACAAATTGTACATCCATAAGGCTGATATAATTTGCTGCAAACAAGTGGTTACAATAGCCTTATCATTTTATGCTAGAATATCGATTTCTCATCTTGAATATAGCTAGTCACTTACTAGTCTTTCTCTTGTACTTTCTACTTGATCTCTAGCATTTATTGAGCAGCTTATAATCCCATTTAATTGCTGATATACATTGTTATCTCTTGCAGAAAATTAGAGACAACAAGATTAACTTGACGATCCAACTAACATATATCATTGCAAAGCATCTTTTCTTGTTTCTCGGGCATGTACAATCATCCATAGAAGTACTATACTTGTGGGGCAACAATCACTGGACTTGCAAGTAATATCTCCCTACCTTTTATTCCACTTAGAATTTACCTCTAGGGGCTTCACTTCCATTTCCCTTCATCTACTTCTCAATCCCCCTAGGGTCACCGAGATCGCCTCCCTAGAGTGACCTAGTCACCCTTGAAGTGAGGGACCTACATCGAGGTGACATTGGGTGTAGGATTCCCAAGTTGTAGCACTTGATTTGTGGTTGGGTTGGAATTTTCCCAACCTACAACTTGTTCATTTTGGCGCCGTTTCCAGGGTAGATTTTGAATATTCTTCATACCCTAATGACACTTTGGTGAGATATCCCAAAGCCTTTCTCTTAGCTTGCCTGTAGACTCCACCCAAGGAACATTCCGTTTACACCTTTCTTGATGAGTTCATTTTGAAACTCATTTGATGACTCCACCTTCCCATAATCCTTCTTTCCCCAAACCTTTTCCCCTTGGAAGGTTCAAGCCTTTTAAGGTTTACCAAAGAAGGCCTCCTCTCAAGTCTCCCGTTGCTAAAACCCTTTTCCATAAATCACATCCTCGTTCTCCAATGGCTCTCCCTTGGGCGAGATACCTCTACAAACCTCTTAACATGGAAATATCCAAGGTTACCTTAACAAGATGCCAATAAAATTTAAGAAGTGGTTTCCAAGGTTCCCAGAAAACAATGTGATAACTGTCGAAGACCACATTTATGTCATGGGACGAGATATGGACAATGCATGTATTGATCATGAAGATGTGGCCATGAGACTATTTGTTTCATCATTGACTGAAGAAGCCCTTGATTGGTTCAAGGGACACCCTGATAATCATATCACGACCTATGATGATTTTTCTACCTTATTTAAAAGTAGATGGTAGAGAAAAGTAGATGGTGGGACTCTTGGGACCTAGTTGAATCAAATAAACAAAAAGGATAATGAAACGGTAAAGGAATTCATTTCAAGATTTGACACGTTGTACAATCAAATTCCAACAGATTATTGTCCTACAACATCATCAGGTCGTCTCCTTTGCATTAATTCCTTGTAGGGTAGTTCTGATACATTCTTAAAGATAAAAATCCCATGTCATTGGTAGAAGCTAAGGAATTCAGTATCGACATTGAAGAAAATCTCCTTGATTCAATGATAGAACCTTTTCAGTACCCTCATCGCAAGACATAATAGGGGACGAAGGTTTCCAACAATAGTTCTCTTGATCTGATTGCTCTCCCAAATCAGAAGATAGACCAGATGAATACTCAGTTTTTCCAGGTGAAGGATCAACTTATGAACCATATGAATAGAGTGGAAAACAATCAATCTTCTCCTAGACCTCAGTTTTCCAGACAATAGAGATATGCCACCTGTTGGAACAATTGTTATAGAAGCATGTTGTCTCCCTTGCCAAGAACCCCAAAGGGAAGATGAATGTTGTCGACAAGACAAAATTATCCTAACGATATAAACTTCAAGATTTGCAATCTCAACGATGAACATGTTACTCAAGACCAGATCAATGAAGCCAAAGAATAGGAGAAAGAGAGGGGAGAATACACGCCTTAAATAAACTAAGAGATTATTAGAGGAAGGAATTAAGGAGGAGGGAAATTCTAACCTACAGAAGAAAAAATGCTTCAACCCCTCCATTACATCCTGATACTCTTATTCCAACAACAAAAATGGTGGCTCCACCACCTCCACCACCGATATGTGAATTGCTTCCCAAGCCAACTCCTATAGATGACATTCAATTGAATATAGATGTTGCAAACATGTTTGGAAAATTGAATATGATGGTCCCAATGACAGAGATGTGTAAGATCCCTTCCGTAAAAAGGGAAGTTTTGAGGATATTACAGGTGCCAAGTGAGAAGGAGAATCCTCCCATCATGTTAAACACTATGTATCTCGATCAACCAAAAGACAAGAACCCTCTCTTCTATCTCTCATTAGGCATGAATGGAATCTACTTGAACAACTGCATGCTTGATTCAAGGACCTTAGCAAATGTCATATCTTTGAAAGTAATGAAACAACTTGGTTTGAAGACAACCCGACCTTATGGAAATGTTTGTGGTATTGATTCAAGAAAAGTTAAGGTCTTGGGAGTATGTGAAGACGTTGAGGTATTTTTGATATATTTTCCACATATCAACGTCCTCATGGACTATTGGTGATCGATGTCTCTGATGGCTAGGGGATTCTCTTGTCGAGGACTTGGTCCTTATCCCTTGGAGGTTTCCTTAGTATAAACCTTACACATGCATATATTCCCATGGGAGATGGCACCTATAAGATCTTACATAACAGGGAAAAGAAAGATTCACATGTCATGAATTTGAGGGGCCCCAATTATGTCAGTGAACACTACCATTATATGCCTCCACAAATTATTGAGTATGATCCATCCGAGTTACCCTTGATGCAGGAAGATTCAGTAGATATGTTTCTCCAATGGATAGATAAAAAGAAGACTGCATAGTACCATAGGAAGGAGCTAAAATCTATTCATATTATACAAAAGGAAGATGAGAAACCTGAAGGAATTATCAAAGATACAATCCACACAGAGCCTCCACACGATAAGAGTACAACTTGCATTTATTTCAATGAAGGAAGTCTTGTGGTCATGTGGGAAAAAAGAAAGGGCAAGCCCATATATGAACAACAAGATAACAATTCATGGTTTGGCCCTTACATCATCAGAAATAAGTTTGACAAAGAAAAGTACTATTCGACAACATTAGATGGGAGAAATATGCCACTACCAATAGATGGGTCTCTTCTCCAACCTCACATCCAGGTCACATGACGTCTTCAGGTCCCGTTCCCCAGGTAAGTAGGTAAGTCATTTTGATTCCCTACATTTTGCATATTGATTTCTCATACTAGTTTAGATGCATTTCATTTTCATTTTGCTCTACTTGCATATTGATTTCATGCTTAGTTTAGAATTTATTGAAAAGTGTCAAAATTTTCCTTTTCTAACTTAGTTGGTTTGGATTGTGATCATATGAGAAAAAGGATGAGTAGGCCATCTTTCATTTGACAGTTTGATGTTTCCTTGTAGGGACAGGTCTACCAGGAGATGTTGCGATTCTCATGCACTCTACGACAAGCACATGTGCCCAAGTAGGAGCTAGATGTTATCCCCATTTTGTGGATAACTGAGGAGATGATGTCTCGAGGCCTTCAGGTTGTATATATGGAGTATCGAGAGACTGCATGACCAATAATACCCTTTTGCACATATGGGAAACCCACTCACCACCATAGATGGTCACAATTTTGCAGAGGGAATCCACACACCAGCTGGATTTCAGAAGGCAATGGCCCTTGCTCCATGAGGTACAAGTCAATATTATGGTGAACATCATTTCAATATTCAATCCATTTGATTATGTTGTATCTTAGATTGCTCTGGATTTCATGATATGTGCTTGGACATTATGCCGTTTTCCCTGCTTCACCTTGGTGGTTGACATTGTGCCCTAGTAAGTGGTTTTCGTTGGGGATGGGTTTGCTAATGGGAACTCCCTTAATGAGCCATCATACCGTTCCTGACCATACTTACCACTTTCCATCATTATTACCCTCCAAATCTTTCTCTCCTGAGATTTTAAGGTGTATTGACCCAATAAGGGATGTCCCTCATTCTATGGGAAGAAGGGGCTAAAGGCCCAGAGGGGTTGATGTTGGGTAAAAGATAAAAGCCTTGTATAAACCTTCCAGATGCTCCACCCATGGATCACCCAAGAAAGAAATGAAACACTTATCTTTCAATAAATGAGACCCAGAATATAATAAATAAATCTTAAAAGGTTAGTTGAAGGATAAGAGGTCTCATCATGAGCCGACCTATCACATCCATGAACATCTAGTGGTATGACATTAGCATCATCTGGTCACCAAAATAGGGTAATGGCTCTCAGTTGCATGGCTGAGAGAAAGGGTGTCTCATCACGACCCAACCTCCTCATTTCCATTAGGTGTTTGTGGGTGACATTGCCATCACCTGGTCATCATGCCAGGGTAGTGACCTTCAACCTCTTCTTATGCTATATTAAAAGAAAATAAAGAAATAAAGATAAAAGGCAATTTACGGGCTTGGAAAAAGTGCATTGTGGACGAAGGTACAACACACCCTCTACAAAGGCACCCATGAATGAGACACTACGACCCATTGTATGTCATGAGCCTTATGCCCATTGAGTCTTGACCCCAACCACTTCATCCACTTTACATGGCTTAGAGAGGGATCTCTTGGAAACTCTCCTTGACTTAGGGAAAGATCTACCCAATAGGACACCTCGTCAACCCTCCCATATTCAAGCTTGACAAGTCACATAGTGTCTTTGAGCCGTTAATTGTTTGATATAGTGATCTTTGATGCACATGCTTAGATGGCTTATTTATTGATTGGATTCACTTATCATGATGTTATGACTTGAGATCCTCGGAGGGCGTGCCTATTTGTCTTTGTAGGACCTAGTTGGTGGACAGTTTTGGGAGAACAAGCCTAGCTTGGGCTTCCATGGGGCTACAATCCCACATGTTGGATGCTAGGGGCCCACATGCCAGATGAGAGATATCAGACTTGGAAGGCCTTGATGATGACTTGGACGACCTAGCCCAACCCTCACTTGCCAAACGATTTTCCCATGAGGGAAAAAACGTCCTATTTTGAGCTTGATTTCACGCTTTTGGGGCTAGGGCATGGTGGTGAGGTGCCACTCTTTTGACACATGGACATTTTGAGGAGGAGAGGGTATTCACCATGATGAGAGTTATTAGATGCTTGACATGTGGCCTTTGGAGGCCTACCCATGCTTCTCCAACACCAACGACTTCCTCAAAGTGGAAAAACGTCCCCTAAAGGGGTGACGTCCTCCTAAATTAGGGTTTTATTTGTGCAAAAAGTGAAATTTTAAGTNTTAGATGCTTGACATGTGGCCTTTGGAGGCCTACCCATGCTTCTCCAACACCAACGACTTCCTCAAAGTGGAAAAACGTCCCCTAAAGGGGTGACGTCCTCCTAAATTAGGGTTTTATTTGTGCAAAAAGTGAAATTTTAAGTGAATTTTTTAATATTACTCTGTTAAGGGGGTAAGATTAGGGTTTTTGATCCGTAATCTTGTGATTTACTCCTTAATTTGTGGACAAACTATGTTAGCTACATTTTGTATAAATAGAGATCAAAAGATCTCATTTTAAACAAAACTCTCCCTCTTGTGAGAGACCTTGGTCTGAAATTTGTGCCACACTTGGATATTTTTATCTATTGTGCACTTGTTTATGGCTATCTATTGGTGAATGGTTGATGGAAGTCTAGTGCTATCCTTGGATGATGTTTTCTAGCTCTTGTGGTGGATTATCTTGGCATTTCTCTTGATCTAGGTATGGTTTTCTACTATTATGCTATCATTTTGTTCAAGTCAAGTATTGTTATGCTAGAAGTTAGGTGGGAAGTGTAAGGTCATACACCCCAAGGATAGTCTTCATCATTTTATTGCTTCATCTCATTGATTACACTAGGGTTTGATAAGAGAAGTACAAGGGCATACACTCTTTTAGCTTAAACCCTAGCCTAAAGAAACTTTTCTTGGGAAGTAAAAGGGATTACACCGCCAAGGATGTATATTTTCTAAGCTCTTTGTTTATTTGACTCCATTAACCCAATAGTAAAGGCACTAGTCATACTTTTTTGCATTGGTGATATTAAATCATTGCCTTACGAAACACAATTTTTGGTCTTTTGAAAAGTTTCTTTGCTTTAAGTTGGTTTGCCTAATTGAGAGGAGTCTTCCCCTAATAGGGCATCCTATGTATCCCACTACTTCTTGCTGATGTTATAGAATTACATCTTTAGCCATTAGGGCTGCATCAACTCTAAATATTTTTCTTAAATAACTGTCTTATCAACCACTGGATTTTGCTCAAGGTTTGCACACTTACTCTCCTTGGACTAGCACACCTTTTGGCAAAATTTGAGGGGATTTTAGTGGCTGATTTTCTTGCTGTAATACATTGAATGTTATAGCCATAACACTATTTTCTGAAGACAAGTGTTTACAACAACCTTATCTTTTTATGCTAGAATATCTATTTCTCATCTTGAGTTTAGCTAGTCACTTACTAGTCTTTCTCTTGTACTTTCTACTTGATCTCTAGCATTTATTGAGAAGATTATAATACCATTTACTTTCTGATATACATTGTTATTTGTTGCTGCAAATTAGGGACAACAAGCTTTACTTGCTGATCTAACTAACATATATCATTGCAAAGTGTCTTTTCTTGTGTCTCCGACAGGTACAATCATCCAGAGAAGTACTATACTTGTGGGGAAACAATTACTTGACTTGCAAGGAATCTCTCCCTACCTTTTATTCCACTTAGACTTGACCTCTAGGGGCTTCACTTCCATTTCCCTCCATCTCCATCTCAATCCCCCTAGGGTCACCGGGATCGCCTCCCTAGAGTGACCTAATCACCCTTGAAGTGCGGGACATACATCGAGGTAACATTGGGTGTAGGATTCCCAAGTTTTAGTACTTGATTTGTGGTTGGGTTGGGATTTTCCCAACCTACAACTTTCACTATAAAATTTTGGCATCGTTGCCGCAGAAGATTTTGAATCTTCTTTGCACCCTAACGACACTTTGGTGAGCTATCCTAAAGCCTTTCCCTTAGCTTGCCTAGAGACTCCACCCAAGGAACATTCCCTTTCCATCTTTATCGATGAGTTCATTTTGAAACTCATTTGGCCACTCCACCTTCCAAAAATCCTTCTTTCCCCAAACCTTTTCCCCCTGGGAGGTTCAATCCTTCTAATGTTTACCAAAGAAGGCCTCCTCTCAAGTCTCCTGTTATTAAAAGCCCTTTACAAATATCCCTTCCTCATGCTCCAATGGATCGCCCTTGGGAAAGAGGCATCTACAAACCCCTTAACATGGCCATCATGGGCCGGGATATGGGCAATGCAGGTATTGATCATGAAGATGTGGCCGTGAGACTATTTTCTTCATCATTGACTGAAGAAGCCCTTGATTGGTTCAAGGGACTCGCTGATAATCATATCATGACCTATGATGCTTTTTCCACCTTATTTAAAAGTATATGGTGGGAAAATTGAGACTCAATTCAATCAAATAAAGAAAAAGGAGGATGAAATGGTAAAGGAATTCATTTCATGATTAGACAGGTTGTACAATCAAATTCCAACAGATTACCATCCTACAACTTCATTAGTTCATCTCCTTTACATGAATGCATTTGAGGACAATTCTGATACATTCTTAAAGATAAAAAGCCCACATCATTGGAAGAAGATAAGGAATTCAGTATCTACATTGAAGAGAATCTCCCTGATTCAAAAATAGAACCTTTTCAGTACTCTCACAGCAGGACATAATCAAGGACGAAGGTTTCCAACAACAATTCTCTTGATCCGATTTCTCCCCTGACTCAAAATATATACCAGATGAATACTTAATTTGTCTAGGTGAAGGATCAAATTATGAACCATATGACTACAGTGGAAAGAAATCAATTTTCTCCTAGAACTCAGTTTGCCAAACAAGAGAGAGATGCCACAGGTTGGAAACCTAGACCTCAATAAGAGGCAAAGGCCCCAAATACGTTGAAACCTATTGGAACAATTGATATAGAAGCTTCATGTCTCCCATGCCAAGAACGTCATAGGGAAGATGAATTCCCTCGACAAGACGAAGATTATGCTGATGATATAAACTTTATGATTTGCAATCTCAACCATGAACATGTTACTCAAGAATAGATCAATGAAGCCACAAGATTAGGAGAACGAGAGGGGAGAATACATGCCTTAAATAAACTAACAAATGATTAGATGAAGGAATTAAGGAGGAGGGAAATTCTAACGTACAAAAGAAAAAATGGTTCAACCCCTCCATTACAACATGATACTCCTCTTTCAACAGTAGAAAAGGTGGCTCCACCACCTCCACCACTGGTATGTGAGTTGCTTTCTAAACCAACTCCTATAGATGACATTCAATTTAATATAGATGTTGCAAACATGTTTTGAAAACTTAATATGATGGTCCCAGTGAGAGAGATGTGTAAGATCCCTTCCGTAAAAAAAGAATTTTTGAGGATATTATAGGTGCCAAGTGAGAAGGAGGATCCTCCGATCATGTTAAACACTATGTATCTCTATCAACCAAAAGACAAGAATCTTCCCTTCTATCTCTCATTAGGCTTGAATGGCCTCCCCTTGAACAACTACATGCTTGAATCAGGGGCCTTAGAAAATGTCATATCTTTGAAGGTAATGAAACAACTTTTTTTGAAGACAACCCGACCTTATGGAAATGTTTGTGATATTGATTCAAGAGGAGTTAAGGTCCGGGGAGTATGTGAAGACGTTGAGGTATTTTTGATATATTTTCCACATATTAGCAACCTCATGGACATATTGGTGATTGATGTCTCTGATGCCTGGGAGATGCTCTTGTCGAGGACCTGGTCCTCAGCCCTTGGAGTTTTCCTTAGTATGAACCTTACACATGCATATATTCCCATGGGAGATGGCACGTATGAGATCTTACATAACATGGAAAAGAAAGATACACATGTGATGAATTTGAGGGGCCCCAATTATGTCAGTGAACACTACCATGATATGCCTCCACATATTATTGAGTATGATCCATCAAAGTTACCCTTCATGCATGAAGATTCGGTAGAGATGTTTCTCCCATGGATACATAAAAATAAGACTGCACAGTACCATAGGAAGGAGCCATAATCTATTCATATTATACAAAAGGAAGATGAGAAACATGAATGAATTGTCAAGGATACAATTTACACATAGCCTCCACACGATAAGAGTACACCTTGCATTGATTTAGATAAAGGAAGTCTTGTGCTCATGTGGGAAAAAGGAAAGGGCAACCCATATATGAACATAAAGATAACAATTCATGGTTTGGTCCTTACGTCATCAGAAAGAAGTCTGGAAAAAAAAGTACTATCTGACAGCATTAGATGGGAGAAAGATGCCACTACTAATAGATGGGTCTCTTCTCCAAACTCACATCTAGGTCACATGAATTCTTCAGGGCCCATGCTCTAGGTAAGTAGGTAATTCATTTTGATTCCCTACATTTTTCATCTTGATTTCTCATACTACTTTAGATGCATTTCATTTTCATTTTTCTCTGCTTGCATATTGATTTCATGCTTAGTTTATAATTTATTGAAAAATATCAAAATTTTCTTTTTCTAACTTAGTTGGTTTGGATTATGATCATATGAGAACAAGGATGAGTAGGCCATCCTGCACTTGATTGTTTGATGTTTCCTTGTAGGCACAGGTCTACTAGGAGATGCTGTGGTTCTCATGCAATCTACGACAAGAACATGTCCCCAAGTAGGAGCTAGATGTTATCCCCATTTTGTGGATAATTGATGAGATGATGTCTCGAGGCCCTCAGGTTGCAGATATGGAGTGCCGAGAGACTACATGAATAACAATACCATTTTGCACAGATGGGAAACCCACTCACTAACATAGATGGTCACTAAGGCCCTTTGGAAGGCAGTGGGCCTTGCTCCATGAGGTACAAGTCAGTATTATGGTGAGTATCATTTCAATATTCAAGCCATTTGATTATGTTGTATCTTAGATTGCTCTATATTTCATGATATGTGCTTGGACATTATGCCTTTTTCCCTTCTTCACCTTGGTGGTTAACATTGTGCCCTAGTAAGTGGTTTTCCTTGGGTATGGGTTTTCTACTGAGAACTCTCTTAGTGAGCCATCGTACTCTTACCGAGCCATCGTACTCTTACCGACCATACTTACCACTTTCCATCATTATTCCCCTCCATTTCTTTATCTCTTGGTATTTTAAGGTGTATTGACCCAAGAAGGGGTTGTCCCTCATTCTATGGGAATAAGGGGCTAAAGGCCCAGAGGGGTTGATTTTGGGTAAAAGATAAAAGCCTTGTATAAAACTTCCATATGCTTCGCCCAAGGACCACCCAAGAAAGCAATGAAATGGTTATCTTTGAATAAAGGGGACCCACAATATAATAAAGAAAGATTAAAAGGTTAGTTGAAGGATAGGAGGTCTCATCACTAGTCGACCTATCACGTCCATAAATATCTAGTGGTATGAAATTACCATCATTTGGTCGCCAAACCAGGGTAATGGCTCTCAGTTGCATGGCTGAGAGAAAGGGTGTCTCATCATGAGCCAACCTTCTCATTTCCATTAGGTGTTTGCGGGTGACATTACCACCACTTGGTCACTATGCTAGGGCAGTGACCTTCAACCTCTCCTTATGCTATAATAAAAGAAAATAAAGAAAGAAATATAAAAGGCAATTGATGGGCTTGGAAAAAGTGCATTGCAGACAAAGGTACCACACACCCTCTACAAAGGCACCCATGAATGAGACACTACGACCCCTTGTATGTCATGATCCCTATGCCCATTGAGTCTTGACCCCAACCACTTCATCCACTTTACATGGCTTAGAGAGGGATATCTTGGAAACTCTCCTTGACTTAGGGAAAGATCTACCCAATAAGACACCTCGTCAACCCTCTCATATTCAAGTTGGATAAGTCACATAGTGTCTTTGATTTGTTAATTTTTTGATATAGTGATCTTTGATGCACATGCTTAGATGGATTATTTATTGATTGGATTCACTTATCATGGTGTTATGACTTGAGATCCTTTGAGGGTGTGCCCATTTGTCTTTGTAGGACCTCGTTGGTGGACAGTTTTGGGAGAACAATCCTAGCTTGGGATTCCATGGGGCTACAAGCCCACAAGTTGGATGCCAGGGGACCGCATGCTAGATGAGAGATATCAGACTTAGAATTCCTTGATGATGACTTGGACGACCTATCCCATCCCTCACTTGCCAAACGATTTTCCCAAGAGGGGAAAAACGTCCTATTTTGAGCTTGACATCATGATTTTGGGGCTATGACATGGTGGTGAGGTTCTACTCTTTTGACACATGGCTGTTTTTAGGAGGAGAGGGGCTTCACCATGATGAGAGTGCCTAGATGCTTGACATGTGGCCTTTGGATTCCTACCAATGCTTCTCCAACACCAACGATTTCCCGAAAGTGGCAAAACGTCCCCTAAAGGGGTGACCTCCTGCTAAATTAGGGTTTTATTTGTGCAAAAAGTGAAATTTTAAGTGAAATTTTTAATATTAATTCATTAAGGGGGAAAGATTATGGTTGTTGACCCCTAATATTGTGATTTATTCTTTAATTTGTGGACAAACTATGTTAGCTACATTTTGTATAAATAGAGATCATAAGATCTCATTTTAAACACAACTCTCCCTCTTGTAAGAGGCCTAGGTCTGAAATTTGCGCCACACTTGTCTCTTTTTATATCTTGTGCTATTGGTGAATGGTAGATGGAAGTCTAGCACTAGCCTTGGATGATGTTTTCTAGCTCTTATGGTGGATTATCTTGGCATTTCTCTTTATCTTGGTATGGTTTTCTACTGTTATGCTATCATTTTCTTCAAGTCAAGTATTGTTATGCTAGGATATAGGTGGGGAGTATAAGGACATACACCCCCACCATAGTCTTCATCATTTTATTGCTTCATCTCATTGATTACACTAGGGTTTTCTAAGAGAAGTATAAGGGCATACACCCTCTTAGCTTAAAACCTTGTCTTAAGAAACTTGCCTTGGGAAGTAAAAGGGCTTACAGCCGCAAGGAGGTAGCTTCTCTAAGCTCTTTGTTTATTTGACTCCATTAACCCAATAGTAAAGGCACTATTCATAGTTTTTTTCATTGGAGATATAAAATCATTGGCTTGGGAAACACAATTTTTGGTCTTTTGAAAAGTTTCTTGCTTGAAGTTGGTTTGCCTAATTGAGAGGAGTCTTCCCCTACTAGGGCATCCCCTTTCTCCAACTACTTCTTGTTGTTGTTATAGAATTACATCTTCAGCCATTAGGGATGCAGAAACGCTAAATCATTTGATTAAATAACTCTCTTATCAACCATTGGATTTTGCTCAAAGTTTGCACACTTACTCTCCTTGGCCTAGTCCTTGGCCTAGCACACTTTTTGGCAAAGTTTGATGGGATTTCAATGGCCGATTTTCTTGCTGTAATACATTGAATTTCAAAGCCATAAGGCTGATATAATTTGCAGTATACAAGTGTTTACGACGACCTTATCTTTTTATGCTAGAATATCAGTTTCTCATCTTGAGTTTAGCTAGTCACTTACTAGTCTTTCTCTTGTACTTTCTACTTGATCTCTAGTATTTATTGATAAACTTATAATACCATTTACTTGATGATATACACTGTTATTGTTTTTTCTGCAAATTAGGGACAACAAGCTTAACTTGTTGATCCAACTTACATATATCATTTCAAAGTTTCTTTTCTTGTGTCTCGGGCAGGTACAATCATCCAGTGAAGTACTATACCTGTGGGGAAACAATTACTTGACTTGCAAGGCATCTCTCCCTACCTTTTATTCAACTTAGACTTGACCTCTAGGGGCTTCATTTCCATTTCCCTCCATCTCCATCTCAATCCCCCTAGGGTCGCTGGGATCACCTCCCTAGAGTGACCTAGTCACCCTTGAAGTGCGAGACCTACATCAAGGTGCCATTGGGTGTAGGATTGCCAAGTTATAGAACTTTCTTTGTGGTTGGGTCGGGATTTTCCCAACCTACAACTTGCGCTATAAAATGCATCAAGTAGTTGCATTGGTTTCAACAACAATACAACATAAACCAATAGAATGCGTTGATTTCAATGATGATACAATGAAAAATTATTTAGAGCAATCACTGAAGTAGTTGCATTGATTTCGTCAACGACATAAGAAAAATAATAGGGTGCATTGATTTATGCAATGATATAACACAAAACCATAGGGTTCATTGATTTTAGTGATAATAGAACGAAAAATGGCTCAGTGCATTGATTGAATAAATGATATCAATAAAATTGATTTGGTGTATTCATTTCAACATCGAGACAATGCAAATAATCAAGGAAATGGCTTTAACAATAACACAATGCAAACAAATTTCAAAATACATATTATAATGTTGTGAAAGAGATTCTTGGTTATAAGTTGAATCCCACCACTTTGTTTGCTTGGGTGTGATTCCTTTGTTAGTACTTGCACATTAAACACATTATAATACTAAAATATATTCAATGCATTAAAACCAAAAGCATGCAACATACTGTAACAAAAATTATGAGGAACATATGAGGTTAGAGAAAGAAACTATTAATATTTGAAAGAAAGAGAGATGGGGTATGACCTTCATCGTAATATCTCGAGTTAAAGGTTTGAATGGTCTTCAAAATCAACTTCATTACTCACGTGATTGATAAAAGTTGTGAAGCTAACAAGTGTGGGTAAAATAAAAGCCGAAGAAGACAAATTGAGATTGGTCACTACACAATCTATTTGTTATTTATTATATGCATTGGATTGCTTTCTTAGTATTCACCTTCTTCATCACTGAACATTGTTAAGTTATTACTATTCACCTTAATCCTCATGTAACTTTTGAAGTGGTCTTTTTGATAGTACTCTCTACATTNAATCTATTTGTTATTTATTATATGCATTGGATTGCTTTCTTAGTATTCACCTTCTTCATCACTGAACATTGTTAAGTTATTACTATTCACCTTAATCCTCATGTAACTTTTGAAGTGGTCTTTTTGATAGTACTCTCTACATTATAGATGATACTAAGTAATTTTCAAAGGATCAAATTTATCTAAAACATATGCTTATACATAATAATGATCATCTAAAGTTTTGACATGGCTATACACGATTAGAATTAACTTACATCCATATTAATTATGAATATATTAAGCATCAAAAGGGATCAAATCCCTCAAGGTGAATCTTTCCTCAAGTTTTGCACTCTTAAAAATGTTTGCACCTCAAGGGATTTTATCCCTCTTAGCACTTAATAAATCCGGAGTTAAGATAGATTGAAGTTGATTTAGCACGATCAAAATTGTATTAAACTTTTTTAATTACAATATGCATAAGTTATACCCTATACATGTAAGCAATAAAAAATGAGTCACTCCTAAATAGGCCAAATAGATCTTTTAAATCTTTGGTTTATTATGTGGTTTTGATTTTGGGGCAAGGGGCATTATGTAACATGTACTCTTAGATGTATTTTTTTTCCAAAGAAATAAATCTATAATTTTATTTATAGTAAACAAAATTACATGGTCATATGCCATATGCCATTTGACATTAAAAAAAGGTGCGCAATGATCCTTTAGAGAAAAAATTTTCTTCCTACTTGCTTGTCTTTATACTATAACAACAAGTTGTTTCTTGTCCCCAAAAATTACACAAATAGTTACATATATCATCATTAAAAAGTAAAGTTGTGGTCAGTCCTTAGTCATGATAATTAACATTATACAATTATATCCAAGGTACATCTGTAATATGTGTAGATTAACCATCCTATAGGATGGACGTGATCCAAGTACCCCAATACAAATACAATCCATCTTTGGAAAGGTTGTGCACTTTGTTTTTATTGTCCCTATAGATGTGAGACAAAAATATATCTGAGAAGGCTATCAACTGCATTTATATATCATTATAAATGGGTTGTAAGGTGAAGTTTCTTATTTGGGCTTCCTTCCTAATCCATTTGATGCCCAAAAGAGAGTCACCAAAAAATTGTATTTGTTGGAACCCCATGTTCATGGGCCAACTAAACAAGTAATTTGAGTGCCATTAGTTCATAGAAGTTGTTATATTCCTACCCAATACCCACTTTTAAGGATATACAATGTGTGGAGGAGAGATGTAAGATTCCTATTGGCACCCTAAGGTGCATGGTGCCAAGTTTTAGTGCCTACACCAACTAGGGATCTATTGTGGGCACTAACCCATTTTCTACTGTGTGCAAAGACTTGAAGAGATTGCATGCATGCTAAATCCTCAAAGATATTAAATAATGATTGTAATTATTTTTGTAACAACCCGACTAGTCATGGTAGAGGTTGTGGGTGAGCTTGCAAGGTTGTTATGATTTCCACGCTCCATGGGAGATAAGGGGGATGAATGCAGATCTGCAAGGGTTGGGTTTTTGGTTAACAAAGAGTTTGTTGCTATGTTATCTATAGATGAGTTAGAGCTCTAGTTATGCATGGAATTAGTTCTTGTTATGTTGAACACTGTTATGAAGGAGAGACAAAGTAGATCGAAATTTGAGTACATTGTTGATCTTTGTTTCATTCTGAAGGCGATTTACATAGGCTTTGAACTTTGTGTAGTGAAATGTATCTGAATGATGTTAAGATTAATAAATGAAGCATGAAGCACATTTGTCTCTATATCTTATGCATTCTAGTCTAAATGTAATTCTATTACTTAGTATTCTGTGCATCACTTATATGAATGTTAGGAATGTCTGGAAAGTGAATGCATGGATCTGAATGAGATGTTTCTTACCTATACTGTTCCTTTATGAGTTGCATGAAACCTACAGTATCCATTATTATCCTTGCATCTTGGGTGAGACCTTCTTCAGTCCTTGAAGATTGAATATGCGAGTGCCTATGAAGTATTTGTTGGTAAAGCCTTTCAAACACTAGGTCTGAAAACACAAGCCAACATTTGGTTATGTTGTCTGGACCTGAAGGTTTTGTGATATATGTTGAAGGAAGGAAACGATGTGGAAACGTTCTAGGAAGGAGATAAAAGATTGGATCTCCGAGAAGGAGAAAATTTTTGTGCCACGAGAGACCAAGAATCTGCATATCAACATCAAGTGATGGAAACAAAGGTAGATATACACATATTTACATGAAATATTCTTTTTTGAGTTTCCCTGTTTATTGCATGGGTGGATAAAGAGATAAACACAGATTGACTCTATATGGAGAGACCAAGAATCACTATGTTGGGACTAAGATGCGGTCAATAGGCTAAGATGTGTGGATAATGAGTGGGCAAGAGCTATCAATTTATGGTTTGAGCATGTGAAAGAAGGATATATTGGTGTCTTTGTCGTGGAATGCAACGAGTCTTTCTATGGTGCTGAAAGAAAGTTTGCAGTTGGCCCTATAAAGAGATTATTCAAAGAAATCCATATGTGGATCAAGATGTTGTTTGTAGAAAAAGGGTTGATGCACATGGAGCCCAATATGATGGTAGAGTAAACCCCCTATGTGTGGAGGGGGTATGGAAAGAAGGGGGAAGAAGAAAAGATGAAAGAAAGAATGGATCCTGTTAGCGATAAAAAATGCACTAGCATTTTTGAAAGAATGATGCCTAATCTTGTAGGGAATATTTGACTAACTTCCAGGGCTCCAAATGCAGATTTGAAAGCACCATTGGAAATCTTAGGATTTCTAGATGCCGATCGACTATTCAAGCATTCAAAACAGACTCTCCATGACTGGGAAATTTGATTTTGAAAAAATCTGCACTTTCACCAGCTAACCCGTCTTGAATTTTTCTAGTTAGCTGGTGAAAGCTCTGCCTTTCACCAGCTAAGGAGCGGATTCTCGGGTAAATTAGCTGGTGAAAGCCTATCATGACCAGAATAGCCGAATTTTTGCCTAGATTGGGATTTTTTGGGTTTGAATGGTTTGAAACCACTTCAAATAGACGGTTGTTGAATTATCAAGTCTGATTCAAAGGCTAGTCTTGAGGGATAAGGTAAAAAGGGGGTTTTTCAACCACATTTGGCATCTTGTCAAGGGAAGAATATCAGGGGTTTGAAGACATATCATCAAATTCGAATTTTATCTTTGGAGGACCAAATCAAACAGCCTTGGGAGGCTAAAAATGCACTTCATCAAATCTACTACTCTTAGATATGGATTGACCTCATCTTGAGGA